>CAUYON010016637.1:0-14502 GCA_963573935.1 Arctocebus calabarensis
TATATAGTGATCAAGGAAATGCCATGAAGGATATCTGTAACAGTATGATCAAAATATTTCTGAATGTATATGAATCGTGCCCTGTGATTGCACCAATGTACATAATTATGATTCAATAAAATTATTAAAAAAAAAGAAAAGAGAATGGGATAGAGTGAGGCAATCTTTGCTCAGCTTCCAATGTTTTAACTTCTGAAAGTGGAGGGGGATAGCTAAAGGAAAAAAATGTTCAAAAATGAGTATTGGGGGTTTTAAAGGCAGGGAATATAGATTTAAGTGAGATTTCTTGCTCTGTGATCTTGAGAACAGTTGTCTTTTGTGGAGTCATCTACTTCAGGAGCCTGGGGATTGGCCCTGGAAATCCTTACTTTCAGATCACCTGTAGGAATCATGTTCCAACTGTCTCAGTGTATTCTGACATGGCTTATGTGAATGCAGGAGGGCTTTTACTTCACTTTTATGGCAGTATAGATGGTTAGCAGTACTTCATAAAGGCCTTCCCAGTGGGGTGACAGTACATGTTTTCTTCTAAAAACTTTGATATATATACAATCTCCTGGCTGAAAGGGATGGCAAGGCTTGTTAGCTGGTGGAGTCTGTACTCTTTACACCTTTAATGATATGATCCAAGTACATTAGTTAATACCTGTATATAGCTGGTCATAGTATCAAATTGTTCACTCAGATCCTATACTTTCCAGTCATCCTAGGAGTTTTAAAGGTGCCAGTAGACATCGGGTGACCAAACATTATTTCAAAGGGCTTTAATCCTTGCCTTCTATTTGAGATATTATGGATTTTTATAATGGCCAGAGGTAATGTTTCTGGCCATTTAGTTCAATGTCTTCACATATTTTTGCCAAAGTTCTCTTTACGTCTAAGTTTTTACTTTCTACCTATCTTGAGGATTGAGGGTGATATGGGGTATGAAATTTTAATAAGTACCTCATAGCCTTTGTAAGTAGATGATTTATTTCTGCTGTAAAATGTGTCCCTTGATCTGATTAAACCCATACAGTATACCAAATCAAGGAATTATTTCAGTTACCAATTTCTTTACTAATGTTGTGGCATCTGCACATTAGGTTGGATAATATTCAGTCCATCAACTAAACACATAGACAATAACTAAGCAATGAGAAAAGCTTAAAAATAGAGGTAAATCTATAAAATCACATTGGAGTGATGCAAAAAGCAATGCGGGTCTTTGGGGGCTTTCTAAAGGTTATTTGTCTCCTCCAGAGATTTAGTGAGATTTACAAATAGTACATTGGGAAATAATTTGGTCAGAGATTTTATAGATTCCAAGGCAGTATCAATTATTTTTTACTTCCTTAATTATCCCCCATTTGCACATATGTCCCACTTGGCAGGAGATAAGTGCAAGCCCAAAAGTTAAAAGAAAGGGGGCCACGGGGAGTCCATTTAGTCAAATATGTCAAATATATAATCCATTTGATAACTGTTTGGCACCATTATGTATTCATCACAGCTCACAGCAACCTCCAATTCCTGGGCTCAAGCGAGTCTCCTGCCTCTGCCTCCCAAGTAGCTGGGACTACAGGCACCTGCCGCAATGCCTGGCCATTTTTTGGTTGCAGCCGTCCTTGTTGTTTGGCGGGCCTGGGCTGGATTCGAACCTGACAGCTCAGGTGTACGTGGCTGGTGCCTTAGCCGCTTGAGCCACAGGCACCGAGCCCAGATTGTGGAGTATTAGCCTGATGATTAATGATGTAAGATAAGGATAAGAGGAGGGTAATAAGTTGAATGGAAAAAAGGATGGGGGGACTATTTTTGGTGGCATATTTTGCAGCTCTGTCTGCTCTATCATTTCTTAGAGATACAGTATCTGTTTCTTTAGTATGGACTGGGTAATGAACAGTAGCAAGTGTAGAGGGCAGGTGAATACCTTGTAATAGGGAAGCAATTATAGGTCCATTAATGATAGAGGTGAAAGCTAACATTAAGAACCACGAGACTTCCAAATTGGGCCAACTGCATGACAGACTCCAAAGGTATATTTGGAGTCTGTGTAAATCGTGGCCGTTTTTCCTTCCACCAATGTGCAGGCTCTAGTAAGAGCTATAATTTCAGCAGCTCGTGCTGATTTTATAGTAGATAGGGAGTATGCTTCCAGGGTTTCATGTGGGGAAATCGTAGTATAACCAGGTATTATGTACCTTTGAAATCATGTTTGCAAGAACTGTCACAAAAGTAAGTTAAGTCTGGGTTGTCTAAAGGAATGTATGACAGATCATCTCATGGTTTTGAAACCATATCAACAGCTGTAAGGCAATCATGTGAGATGGAGTGGGCATCTCCATAATCAGGGAGAGGTAGGAGTGTAGCTGGATTTAAGATGTTACAAAGGTGTAAGATAATGGAGGATTTGGCTTGTTCATAGGTGGTCTGTTGTCTAGTAGGAGAGATGCTGTGTTGTGTGGACTTGTACAGACAGACACAGCATGGAGAACATGCACATGAATAGGGGAACCTAATACGAGGGTGCTAGCTATGTCAATTAGGGTGGCAGCTGCTGCTACCGCACGAGCATGCCAGCAGCCACAGGATCTAATTGACATGAAAAATGTGCTATAGGAGGGACCTGAAAGGAAAAAATCTGTCCTAAAGTACCAGCAGCAATTCCATTGTTTTCATGGCAATATATATGGAAAGGTTTATCAAAATTGGGTAAACCTAGAGCAGGAGGCTTGGATAATGCTAACTTAAGTTTTAAAAGAATCTAATGCGTCTGGAGGCCAGAGGATAGGTTCTTGGATGTTGTCAGGAAGCAGAGAAAACAATGATTTACTGATGGCAGCAAAATTAGGAATCCATTGGTGGCAGTAGCCAACTGCTTCTGGAAATTTTTGTAGTTGTTTTTTAGTTTTGGGAAGGAGGATAGATAAAATTGATTCAAGGAATTTTGGGGTGAGTTTTTGAATTTTTTGAGATATTTCACCTCCTAAGTAACAGTTGTCTGTCCCCAGTGGAGTTTAGACTTAGAGGCTTTATGGCCTTTCTTAGGTAGAGCTTTTAAAAGAATGAGTCTAAGAGAATACCTTGTTTAGTTTGATTACAGAGTAGACCATTAATGTATTGAATTAGAGTGGCCCCATGCTTAATGGTTATAGAGTCTAGATCAGTCTTGAGAATTTGAGAGAATATTGAGGGAGATTCACAGTATCCTTGGAGTATTCTGGTCCAAGTTGTCTCCCTCTGAAGGTAAATGCAAAAAGAAATTGTGAGTCAGGGTGTAAGAGAATTAAAAAAAAAAAAAAGCTGAGCAGAGATCAATTACTATAAACCAGGCTGCATTAGCAGGAATAGATAGATGTAAGTATTGTAGCCAGATTATGGAATTTATGGCTCTCAGATCTACAAACTGGTAGATCATGTTTCTATCTAAATCAAATTTTCCTTCCTTTTTTAATTGTAGAATTAGGGTGTTACAGTGTGAAGTAGTGAAAATGAGTACTCCCTGCTGTAGAAGGAAATCTATTATAGGTTTGTTTCCTATTCTGCATCTCATGAGAGGGGGTACTGAGCTACTGAAGGAAGAAGTTTGGTTTTTTTCCAAGAGAAGCTTACAGACTCTGCACTTAGTAGTAATCCAACTTTATTCACCTGTTTTTCCCAAAGGTGTACAGTACATCCTCTAGGATTGTGTCATTATGGGAATTTAAATTAAAATGGGTTTCTATTAAGGAGAGTAAGAAATTTGAGTTTGATTTGAGGGCAGAGAAATAAAGATACCATTTTCATTACATTGTAAGGTAGCATTAAATTTACATAACAGATCTCTACCAAAAAGGTTTGCTGGTGAAGAATCAGATATTAGAAAGGCATAGTGTGTACTTAGGGGATCTAGAGATACAGGATAACTTGAGAGACAGGTAACAAAATATGTTGTACAGAAGCTCCAATAGCTTGAATAGAATTAAAGGTGATAGGTAGAGACAATTCTTCTGATCGAATGGTAGAAACTGTTGCACCAGTGTCAGTTAAAAATTCCAGTTCCCTATCCTCTATTTTGAGTTTAATGGTGGGGTTTGAGGTGTGAGTGAGGATTGGCTATCCCTGTCAATTGACTGGATATTGTCCTAAAGGAGAAAAATTAACTTTCTGAGACTTAGGGAAATTTATCTTTGAATTTCCCTTTTTCTTAAGGGCCACACAGTTAATTTTCCAATGCCCAGGAAATATCTGCAATTTCTGCAATATCTGTAGACATCTGGAGGAACTAAATAAGATGATCTTAATTATTTTCAGAGAACTGTTTTTTCTTCTGCAATGATTCAATTTGTAAAGCAAGGACTATGGATTTTAGATCTTGCTTTTTCTTGTTTCCTTGTAAGTTATTTTCAAAAAAACTGTGTAACTGCTTCTATTATAACACTTAAAGGTTCACTAGTCCAGCCAACTATACTACTTTGAATTTTTTTTTTTATGCCTGGAAATAAATTTCCAACTAGGGTAGAAGTTAAAAGATTGCTCTGGTGCTTCAGAATCTAATGATGTATGTCTTTGGAAGACTTGGATAAATCTTTCAATAAAGGCTTTAGGATGCTCTCCCTCCTTATGATTACATAATTCAACTTTAGACTAAATTACTTTAGGAGGAAAGGTATCTAATATTGCCCCTAATCAACTTGAATGTCGGCATTACTTGAGTAATTTCTTGGTCATTCATAAGGTGTCCAGGAAGAGGATCTGGCCACCTGTTCTCTCTAGGGATAGAATCTTCTCCTAGATGCCTTCTCACTTGTCTAATGACTGAAGTATAATTACGTGTGAGGAAAATATCCCTCAGCAGCCAGGTAAGATCTCTGTGAGTGGGATTATCAATAGCTATAAGTCTCTTTAATTCTTCTCTAAATTTGGTGGGATCTTCTGAAAGTGCAGGCAAAAGGATTTTGTAACTCAGGAGATCTGGTGCAGTCCAGGGGACATGAATTCTCTGTGTTGGAGGGCCTGGATACATTCTCAAAGAGCACTGCATAGGGAGGTCCAGGACTGATAGAGTTAGACTACACTGCTCTGGGAAATAAGAGGCATTATATGGCACAGAAAATTGAGCTTTACTTTGGCTCTGTGATAGGCCTACTTCTTACTTATCAGTTGTTAGGCAACCAACCTGTATGTTTGGGATTGTAAATCAGGCCTAAGGGCCTTTTGTAAATTTTGGAGAGATACAGAGATTAAGTTAGGCAACTGGTTATCAACACAGTTTCCTGAAAAAGGTGGGGTCATGATAGTTTTAGTATCTCCTAAGGACAATTGTTGAGGAATTGGGGTTGGATGTTGAGGTTTATTTTGACCAGGAACCTAATGATTCCAAAGATCTTCTGAGGGATAAGGAACAGGTAATTGAGGACAGAAAGGAGTATAAATTTGAGGGACGTTTAAGGTGGAGACAGATTTTAACTTTTGTTCTAATTCAGATTTATGCTCTTCAGTTTTATTTAAGAGCATTTTTGAAGCTAGCCACAAAACTGATGTTTGTTTCACTTTTAATTTGATCTTCCCATTAATATAAATAAGGCAATTGCTGTAGATGAGAGTTCTCTAAAATTTTCTTTAAATTAAGGAGTTTTTCTAGTTCAAAGGATCCATCTTCTGTCCATTTATAATTAGAATTTTCTATGGTTTATTCATTGCAAAAATGACTCTGTCTAATAAGCCTCCCTATAGAAAGCCCTGGTGGTAGCCTTCCGGGTTTAGAGTAAGATTTTACCATATAAACTAGAGATGTTCCTGGAGAGGGCTTAGAGTATACAGTTTCTACGATTTTCAAACTTCACTCTCAGAAATAGATTTATGTTAGAATAAACAATTACAAAAAGACTTACACCTCAGAACTTGACATGTTCAGTATACACATTGTGCTACCTAGAATCTTATGGGTCCTGGACTACCAGTCTTTCCATACTGGCCCCCTGACATGTTCCCAAAAAAACATGCCCTCTGGATGATTGAGACTGAGGAGAGAATTCTCACACCGTCACAAAGTCAAGTGCAGAGACATAAAATAGAAAGAGAGGGAAACTTCATATGGATTTAGTTTCAGGGACTCGCATCAAAGTTTGTCTTAAAAGACACCAGACCAGCAGGAACCATATAACTGCTAGTATGCAGGGCTGATTTGAATGTCAGGCTGGGGAGGAGCTAGGCCCGAGTTCCACCCTTTAGACAAAATGATACAGAAATACAAGTGACAAAACAAAAACAAGCAATAAATATGACAGCAGTTAGAATCTATTTCTGAGAGGAGATGGAATCAAACAATATGAATATTCATACACCACAAAGAATATATGAGTACCAGAGTCACTTACAAGACTAGACACCAACAAAAATATTTCTCTTATTAATCTTAAATATGGAAATAACAAAGATGTTTTACCATCTGCTTAGCTAGAGCTCACAGATGGGAAGCCTGATGTGCTGACTAGTTTCGGGGTTCCAATCCTTCCACTGTGGCCTTCTGGAGAGCATAGTGGCTTTGAGATCTTGATGACTACCTTAAACTGTAGGGATCATGGTGAAACTTTCCCTGTTCCCTTTGGTTGGTTTGCTGAAAAGTTCCACTCACAGTTATGGTAGATTAATAAGAGAAAAGTTTATTTCTAAATACCATGAGCATGGGAGGGACCACAAGAATGATTTTCTTAAAAAATTTAGTGAAGGTCAGTGACTTTTAAAGATGCCTTTGAGAAGGGAGGGAGGAGAGAAACTATAAAGCATAGATGTAATAAGTGCTTGCTAGGGAGGATGTGTAGATGAAAGAAAACAGATTGATTTGTAAATTAACCTGAGAAATAGGTATTGAGCTTCAGATGACCTTGGAGCCTGGTCTATTAGAATGTGACAAGGGGGCCAGTACCTGCTTCAGATTTTAGGTATGTAGAGGAAAGTCTTCATCCAGTGTTTCCTGATCATGAATAGTCTTTAAGTCAAAATAATCTTTATACCAAGGAATCATATTTTGGGGTAAAATTTTCTTAGCTCCATACATAGGGACAGAAAAAGCCTGGCCTTGGGCCTTTTATTTCACCTGAATGACACCCAGGACAGCACTCATGGTGGAGAGATTGCCCTGAAGTCCATATAAACAGGTGCCCTTAGAGGCCAGATAATTAACCTCAGAGTCCTGTGGAGGCATAGCAAAGCCTTTCAGGATCTCACATTCCATCCACAGTCTGTTTTTCTCCTCTCTCCACTTCATGGACAGTAGGGATCAAGAAAACCCTCAGGAGCTACAGGGTCCCTCCTAAATCTTTGAACATTTTTGTGCCCTATCTGGATGACCAGAGCCCACTACAGGCACAATATAACATCTCAAAAGCATGTACTTACAGAAAAATTTTAATAAATGATAGGGGGAACAACCCCATATCTAAGTAAAATCAATTAATTAGGGAGAAGCAGATTTGTACTCACAAGTACAATCCACTAGCTCAGAGATTAAGCAGGGAGACCAAATTAATTACACTCCATTTGAAAGAGGTGAAGACAATTAAGCTAGAGATAACCTGAGAGGTTTATCAAACTTCCTCAAACATCTCAAAGGCAATTTAGTACCAGCAATCCTTCCCATGGTCAGGGATCAATCTTCGGGAACTCAGAGACAGGTCTATATCTAGCACCTGCAGCTCTGAATTAAGAGACAAGCTGAGAAACAATCAAAAAAAGATTTCTGGAAACATGAAAATTTAGAGCAACAAGAAAAACCTCTAAAAATCAATAACTTCTTACCAATCTAAAGGAAACAACTTAAATGACAGATAAAGAACTATGACTTCGTGTTATAAAAAGCTTAAGAACAGGCGGTGCCTGTGGCTGATCGAGTAGGGCACCGGCCACATATACGGAAGGTGGAGGGTTCAAACCCAACTTCAGCCAAACTTCAAAAAAACAGAAAAATAGCCCGGTGTTGTGGCAGACGTCTGTAGCCCCAGCTACTTGGGAGGCTGAGGCAAGAGAATTGCTCCTAAGCCCAGGAGCTGGAGGTTGCTGTGAGCTGTGTGACATCACAGCACTCTACCAACAGTGATAAAGTGAGACTCTGTCTGTGAGACCAAAAAAAGAAAAAAAGCTTAACAACATATAAGATAAAATAGAAACCCAAACAAAGAAGCCACAAAATCAAGGCAGAAATAGAATAAAACATTCTCTAAAAAATCAAATTATTAAGAAAAAGCAAATAAATTTTGGAAGTAAAAAATTTTATGAAGGGAATATAAAGCACAGTAGGAAGTATTAATAATAAACTAGAACAACAGGAAGAAGAAAGACCCTCAGAACTTGAAGATAATACCTATGAGACAAACCAGTCAAACAAAGAGAAAGTATAAGGAAATAATGGCAAAAAACAAAGCCTACAAGAAATTTGGGATTATATAAAGAGGCCAAACAAAATAATCATGGCATGTGTAAGAGCAAAGAAGAAAATATGAGAGGGTTGAATAAAATATTTGAGGGAATAATTAAAGAGAATGGCACTGGCCTTGCTAGAAATCTCACTATCCAGGAACAAGGATCGCACAGGACTCCAGGAGATTCATAATAAATAGGAAATCACCATGACACCTAGTCTTTAAGCTGACCAACATAATCAGAATAGAGGCACTCTTACAAGCAGTAAGGTGGGTGGCACCTGTGGGTAAAGGAGTAGAGTGCTGGCCCCATATAATGGAGGTGGTGGGTTCAAACCCTGCCCTGACCAAAATATGTAATAACACCAACAAAAAGAAATACAATCAGTAAAGTAAAAGTAGCAGGTAATTAACAAATGAAAATGTTTAAAAACTAACTTCAGTCTCCTAAGTGATGCCTTACAAGGAAAAAGCAATTAGATTCCCATCCTCAGAACAAAGGCCAGACTAGAATTTTGTATGTTGCAAAGCTAACTTGCTTATATAAAGGAAAAATAAATATTTTCTTGGGTAAGAAAACACTGACGGGATTTGTGAACACCATATCAGCTCTTTGGTACTACTCACATTTACATTGTACACTGATCAGCACAATATAGACCCACTACTATAAAACCTTCTAAAAGCTGAAGTTCAGAGTTCAGATACCACAATGGCTCAAGAGATAAAACAAAGAAATAAGTGTCTATTCAACACAATGATTAAAAATCTACTCCCCTTATCAATTCTTTCAATAAATATGAATGGCTTAAACTCCCCACTCAAAAGACATATGTTGGCTGAATTGATGAAGAAACACAAGTGAAGTATCTGTTGCCTCTAAGAAATATGCCTAACCCACAAGGATTCATTCAGACTCAAGGTGAACAGATGGAAAACAACAGTCCATCCAAATGCAAAACAAAAGAAAGCTAGAGTAGCCATTCTCATAGTAAATAACAAAGTGTTTAAATCAACAAAAGTAAATAAAGAAAAGTTGGTCATTATATGTTGGTGAAGGAATCAATTCAACAAGAAGACATAACAATCCTAAATATATTTGGACCTCACATGGGAATGACCTGATTCATAAGGCAAATCCTACTTGATTTAAACAAAATTACAAACAGTAACACTGTAATTGCCAAGGATTTCAACACCTCACTGACAAAACTGAATGGATCTTCCAAACAAAAAATAAGCTAAGAAACAATGGAATTACACAAAGTCTGAAAAAAAAGAACCTAACAGACATTAGAGAATATTCTTCCCCCAAATTACTAAATATTCATTCTTCTCATCAGCTCATGGGAGATTCTCAAAAATTTATCACATTCTAGGCCACAAAACATGTCTCAACAAATTTTTAAAAATAGAAATTATATCATGTATCATCCTAAACAACAGTTGAGTAAAGCTAGAAATCAGTTCCAACAGAAACATTCAACCCAATGCAAAGTTTTTAAAACTAAACAACCTATTGCTGAATGATAGTTGGGTCACGGATGAGATAAAGATAGAAACTAAAAGATGCTTCAAACTAAATGATAATGAGTACACAAGTTATCAAAATACACAGGGTACAGGAAGAGCATCCCTGAGAAGAAAACTCCTAGCCATAAATACCTACATCCAAAAGACAGAAACATCGCAAAGCAACAATCTGATGAGTTATCTTAAGGAACTGGAAAAAAAAGAGCCAATCAATCCCAACTCCATTAGAAGAAAAGAAATAACAAAGGCTGTAAAAGAAATAAGTGTAATTGATGAAAAGGATTATATAGAAGATAAGTGAAACAAAAACTTGGTTATTTAAAAAGATAAACAAAATTGATAAGCCTCTTCAAAGATCAACCATAAATAGAAAAGAAGGAACTCCAGTAAGCCCAACCAGTAGTGAAAAAGGAGATATTACAACTTGTATCACTGTAATACAAATTACCATCTCTGAATACTGTAAAAATCTCTATGTTTATAGCATTGACAGTGTAGAGGAAATGGAAAAATTCTTAGAACCACACAAACTCCCTAGACTCCATAAGAAAGAAATAAAACTGAACAAACCAATATCAAGTACCAAAATTGAAGCAGCAATAAAAGATCTGCCAGAAGAAAGTAAAATCATGCTGAAAAATACATCTTAAAATCCTTTCAATTTGGAATTGTGTACCCAGAAAAAGTATTCTTTCTAAAAGAGGATAAGATAAAAACATATTCGTATCAGTGGGATTGTAGAGCTCAAGCCTTTCACTTTATTTTACACTGTTGCTACCAGTTCTGAGATAGATCTAGATCTTACATTGTCCAGGCATACTTCATTTTGCTGCACTTTGCTTTATTGTGCTTTGCAGATACTACATTTTTTATAAATTGAAGTTTTATGACAACTCTGCATTAAACAAGTATGGCTCCATGTTTCCAACTGCCTGTGCCAAAAAAAAAAAAAAGTCTTCTAACAACAACAACAAAGCTGAACCAGAGGTTTTCAAATTTAAAATATCCTACAAAGAAGAATTTGTACATCTACTTCACAAATTATTCTACAATAGTGAGAAGGAAGGAATCCTGCCAGACTCATTCTATGAAGTCAATATCATTTTGAAATAAAATCCAGGAAAGAAAACAAACCATAACAGCCAACCAAACAAACAAACAAACAAAAACCCCTAAAAGCTACAGACCAATGTAACTTTTCAATATAGATACAAATATTCTCCAAAGAAATCTTAGCAAACCTAATTCAGCTGCACATCGAAGAAAAAAGTAATCACCAATAACATGTGGGCTTCATCTCAGAGATGCAAGGATGATTCCGCAAATGGAAATCTATACATGTAATTTACCCCATAAATGCAAGCAAAAACAAGTACCATATGATCCTTTCAATAGATGCTTAAAAAAGACTTTGAGAAAATTCACCAACTCTTTATAACAAGAATACTTTAAAAAATAGGCATAGATGAGACATAGCTCATAACTATCAAAGCTGTATACAGTACACCCACAACCAGCATGACACTAAATGGAGAAAAAATTCAAACAATGAACTGGAACCAGACAAGGTTGACCACTGTAACCACTTCTATTCAACATAGTTCTGGAAGTCCTAGCCAGAGCAATCAGACAAAAGAAGAAAATCAAGGGTATCCAAATGGGGAAAGAAGAGGTCAAACTAACACTTTTTGCTGATGAGATGAACTTATCTCAAGAAAACCACATTGAATCAATCAAGAGACTTCTAGAATCCATAAATAAATTCAGCAAATTCCCAGGATTTAAAATCCAAGTACACTAAGGAGTAGCTTTTTTATACCCCAACAAAAGTCAAGTTGAGAATCAAATCAAAGACAAGACATAATAACTTTCAAAATAATAACAACAAATAAAATAAAATAACTAGGAATATATTTAAATGAGGAGGTGAAACCCTTGAATAAGGTGTATAATAAGCAGTGAAGAAAGAAACTGCAGAGGATATAATTGGATGCAAAATCATATTATGCTCATAGATTGGCATAATCAACATTGTTAAAATGTCTATACTACACAAAGTAATTTACGGAGTAAATATAATTCATTTTAGAATACCTGTCATTTTTTGCAGATATAGAAATATAGTTCTATAACTTGTATGGAGTCAGAAAAGATTTTGAATAGCCAGTGCAACTGTTAACAAACCCACAAGGGGGTTGATGTTCCCTGCACAGAAAGCCAATTATTGAGACTATGAGGATTATCAAACAGGAAAGATTAATGTCAAGAGATGCATTAACTGGTAAGGAGAGGCATAGTCTACTTCAAATCCATCTCTCCAATCAACAAGTCAGGAGAGTTATGAAGGTGAAAATGAATAATGTATAGCCTGGCATTGTGGCAGGCGCCTGTAGTCCCAAATACTCAAGAGGCTGAGGCTAGATAATTACTTAAGCCCAAGAATTTGAGGTTGCTGTGAGCTGTGATATGACAGCACTCTACCCAAGGTGACAGCTTGAGACTCTGTCTCAAAAAAAAAAAAATGGAATGAAAGAAAAGATAATGAATAATGTATAAGAAGGATGAACATCACTCTGTATTTGGGGTAGAGTGCAGGGCTTGCAAGTGCAGTGAGGAATCATGCTAGTATATAAATCTCATGAGCAAAAAAAAAAAAAAAAATGATGGAAAGTCCCTCCCAGGGCAATAATTTTAGTATAATTTAGAGGTTAATATTATTCATTCTTTTAGCCTTGTGAGCAGGTGTAGTGGTCCTTGAGTACAATTTGTGGTGGTGAATTGCTTGTCTTGTCTTTTTTGGACTAATAGGTGGTTTAAGCCTCTGCAGTTGTCTCATGGCTGTAAGGATGCTATGCCATTCCTGGGAAAGAAACTCAAATGGGAATGAATGAATCAGTAAAACAGGATGTTACTGGTCAGCAAAGAAAAAGAAAGTTCTGGTCAGCAAATATTACTTGTCTGGGAGCTTGATATATAAGAGAAATACATAAAGTATTTAAGAACTGTCCTTGCTTATGGAGCTAAATGCAATTCTCCCCCTTTTCTTTGTTCATGCCTCAATCTTGGATGAGCAGGGAATCTATTAATCTGGTTGCTTCCTGTGAAGTGGGGACATTATTGGACTATGAGTAATGCAAGTTTTTGAGCCTGCTGTTAAAAGTACTCGCAAGTTATGGGTGAATAATTGAAAATCTCTGATAGCATGATTTGAGTGTTTTTATCCATTGTTTTGAAATGACATTTTAGGTTATACTTATTAGGTAGTATATTTGTTTTTGTAGTAAATAAAAAAGTAGTAAAAAAGGAAAGGCTAAATTTTGAAGTCTTTGAAAGAATAAACAAATAGCTTAAGAAACATAAGAGTATAATTTGGAGAACTAGTTTCTTATTTCTAGATTATTTTTGTTAGCCTGTTATAATCACCAAGCTTATTGTCTAATTTTATCAAGATATATTTTCATTTTGGTAGAGGTATTTGTAGAAGTGCAGTATGGACAATTTCCTATGACACAAATATCCCCTATTCTTTGAAAACTGTGTCATAAGTAATGTGATTGTCAAGAAACACTTGAGCAAAAGGGTCTAAAGATGTCTCTTGCACTTACAGATAGGTTTATTGACAATGTGTTGGTAAGCTGTCAGTATTCACCAGGATAGTAGTCATTTCCATCTGGGATTTTCCCTGAGAGATACTGTTTTGTAGTACTCCAGATATAGTCTCTTAAATCTGTTATGAACCAAAAAGGGAGAGGTGAGGAGTCTTAACAAACAAGTGCCTTTATTGTCAAGATAAACAATCATAAGCTGAAGAAGATTTATTTTTCCATATTTTTCCATAGACAAGGGATGCACAGACAGTATCTGTTTCTGTTTAAAGGTTTATAAAAACATTTTTAGACAATATTAGGGTTAAATTTTTAAATCGGGAGTCTTTATAAGGGAGTTTACCCTATCCCAACTGGAGCTGACAGACTTTTAGTTTCCCTAAGCTTTGAGGATACATTTTCTTTGCTTGTGTACTATGACACAAATAGGATCCCTATTATCTTTATCCAGGGGATTAAAACATTTTTTTTAGTAAGAGAATTTAAAGAGGATGGTGCAGAAAAAAACTGTAGTAATTGAGGTTTTACAATAAGTGGTTAATTCATAGGGACCAATCACCAAGTAGAAAGTACCCTTGTCGGGGGAGGAGCCAAGATGGTGGTCTGTAGCCAGCTTACTACAGAGGCTCCCATCCAGAAGGAGAGTTAAAGGACAGAAATTTAGCCAATGGTTTGGATCTGAGCCAAAAGAGAAGGTCGAAGAACACATATCGACCCTGATGGGGTGACCTGCGACATCAAGGACACAAACAAAAAAGGTACAGAGCACATCACCAAGCGGACGGGAGTTCCCTCCCCCATGAGAGCAACTTACAGTATACTCCATACCTCCATACAAATAAGCAAGCAGAGTTCAGATGTCCTCCCACTCTACCCCACAGGAAAGACCCTCTAAAAACCAGACCTCCTTCCCCTACTAGGGTGCAGTGGTGCTCTCCAGCCAGGCATAAAACTGTATATACTCTCTATCTCCAAGTTGGTGTTCC
>CAUYON010016640.1:0-23414 GCA_963573935.1 Arctocebus calabarensis
GGCGGGCGCCTGTAGTCCCAGCTACTTGGGAGGCGGAGGCAGGAGACTCGCTTGAGCCCAGGAATTGGAGGTTGCTGTGAGCTGTGATGCTACAGCACTCTATCCAGGGTGACAGCTTGAGGCTCTGTCTCAAAAAAAAAAAGAAAGGCAAGAGGGGTTCGGTGCCTGTGGCTCAACGGGCTAAGGCGCCAGCTACGTACACCTGAGCTGGCGGGTTCGAATCCAGCCCGGGTCCACCAAACAACAATGATGGCTGCAACCAAAAAATGGCCGGGCGTTGTGACGGGTGACTGTAGTCCCAGCTACTTGGGAGGCGGAGGCAGGAGACTCACTTGAACCCAGGAATTGGAGGTTGCTGTGAGCTGTGATGTCACAGCACTCTATCCAGTGTGCCAGCTTGAGGCTCTGTCTCAAAAAACAAGAAAGACGGGGGGTTATGGCAGCTTAGGGGCCTACAGTTCGACCTGAAGGGCTTGGCCTCTCAATGCCCTCCCATCCCACCCCAGTGGGCTAGGGTGAGGTGGTTCCTTGCAGATGTGGTACCAGGGTCCATGGTGTGTACTCAGAGGAATGTCAGGACACAGCCAGGCCCCTGGTCCCATTAAGAGGTTACATTCAGCTATCCCTGAGATGCAGGGGTAGAAAAGGCCGGAATAGGCACTCTGAGTGTAAGGGAATTCTGGGGTCCAATGTGTGGCTTTGCCACCTCTCTTTTTCTTTTATTTGACGTTAGAAGCATTTGAGGGCTCCTGTAGCTCAGTGGTTAGGATGCCAACCACATGCCCTGGGATAGTGAGTTCAAATCTGGCCCAGCCCTGCTAAAAAAACAACAGTAAAATAATGGCAGCTAGGAGTTGTGGCAGGCACCTGTAGTCCCAGCTACTTGGGAGGCTGAGGCAAGAGGATCTCTTGAGCCTAAGAGTTTGAGGTTGTGAGCTATGACGTCACAGCACTCTACCAAGGGCAACAAAGTGAGACTGTCTCAATTAAAAAAAAAAAAAGTTTGAAAGACCCAGATGTAGTGGCTCATGCCTGTAATCATAATGCTCTGGGAGGCTGAGGAAGGTGGATTGCTTGAGCTCAGGAGTTTGAGACCAGCCTGAGCTTGAAAGAGACTCTGTCTCTAAGAATAGCCAGCCATGGTGGTGAGTGCCTGTATGTAGTCCCAGCTACTCATGTGCTGAAGTAAGAGGATCACGTGAGCCCAAGAGTGTAGTTGCTGTTAGCTATGATGCCTGGGCACTCAACCAGGGGTAACAAAGTGAGACTCTGTCACAAAATACTAATTTTTTTTTTGAAAGTGTCTGGACAGCTCAGTGCTTTTGTCTTTTGCTTTTTTTTTTTTTTTTTTTTTTTTTGAGACAGAGCCTCAAGCTGTCACCCTGGATAGAGTGCTGTGGCATCACAGCTCACAGCAACCTCCAATTCCTGACTCAAGCGAGTCTCCTGCCACCACCTCCCAAGTAGCTGGGACCACAGGCGCCCACCACAACGCCCGGCCATCTTTTGGTTGCAGCCGTCATTTTTGGCGGGCCCGGGCAGGATTTGAACCTGCCAGCTCAGGTGTACGTGGCTGGCGCCCTAGCCCTCTGAGCCACAGGCAGTGAGCCTGGTTTTTTTTTTTTTTGAGACAGTCTCATTATGTCACCCTTGGTAGAGTATCATGACATCACAGCTCACAGCAACCTCAAACTCTTGGGCTAAAGTGATTCTCTTGCCTCAGCCTTCCAAGTAGCTGGGACTACAGGCACTCGCCACAACGCCTGGCTATTTTTTATTTATGTCGTTGTTTGGCAGACCCAGGCTGGGTTTGAACCCACCAGCCCCAGTGCATGTGGCTTGTGCCCTACCCACTGAGCTGCAGGCGCCGAGCTAGCTATTAAAGTTCTCGAGGGCTGAGTTTTGAGTGATGCCCGGATCCCAAGAAGGAGCCCTAAGACTGAATCCATATTGGTTTCTTTTGGGCTGAGAAATCCCAAGACTGGGTGATGGAGCTGTCAGCCTCTGCCAGGGGGAGCATTTCATCCCCTATACTATTTAGATTGCCATCACATGGCGTACCCACTTGCTGTCTCTACCTGGGCCTGACTGCTTTCACACATCCCATCATTGCCCACTGCTTTGGGCATCTTTAACTAAAGAAATGGTAATTGCTCTAAAGTGATGCCTGTCATTCTAGGGGGGCCATTCTCATGGGTCTCCTTGTCCTCTCCTACCCCAATATGGGCAGCCTAACTCCTTCACACCAGAGAGAATCAGCTCCTAAATCCCACTCCTTGTTTAAACATGGTGGCTTCCTTTCTTCCCCTGGACGAGACTGGCAGCACTGTAAGTATAGGAGGCTAGGAACTGCAGACACAGCCTTTGCTCCCTGGTTCCCAGCCTCTTTATCCCAAGGGGTCTTAAGATAGTCCTGAGAAGTAGAGGACTTGGCCCCACCTGCCCTGAGTGCTGAGTTCCTAGTCCAGGTTTACCCAGAGCTGAACTAGAACCTAGCATGGCTCAGTAGCCGTTAGCCTCCACTCCAGCATTGATTACGGGCAGCAGTGAAATCTGGTTCTGTGTCAGTTCTTCTGTCACTCCCGACCATGGCTGTCCTAGAGGGGTCCTTGTGTCCCTGGCAAGACACGAGGCAGTGGGGCAGAGCTTACTGTCTGCACTTCAGAGACCATATTGCCATTAGGTAGGATCTGTGGACAACTCACCAGGCTTCGTATACCAGAAACCTGTCCACTGCCTGCCCAGGGACCAGCATGGTCTTGCTTTCTGCTGCTTCCCACCTTTGCCAACCTTTCCATTTGAATAGAAAAAGTATGATTGTCACTGAGATGTACCAAGGCTAGACAGGTGGCAGAATCCTGGGGTCCTCCCTTCTTAAAGAGTCCACTGGTGGCTCTATCAGTGCCGGAGGCTTCTGAAATATAGTAGGGGCTAGTGTGGGGGCAGGGTTTCCCAGGCCCATTTGCCTTGGCTGTAAGTCAGGTCCCTCATGGCACACTGGGCAGAGTCTCTGGGCTGCCCCAGAATCTGCAGAGAGAAGGGACAGGACCAGACCTGTACCAGGCCATAGTACACGTATAGATCTGGAGTCCCTTAGCCCCTCTTCATGGTTAGCCATCTTCCTCTTCCAGATTGATCTTGTGCTTTTATTAGGGATGCTGGAATAGGACCTGAGACTGTTTTGAGAACCTCTGTGGCTGTGAAGGCTCTGTGTACCCTCCGGCTTTTCCTAGACTGGTCACTGTTACCGATTATGGCCATGTCCAGTCACAGCTTGGAATGGAAGGATGTAGCTACTACTGTGTTTGTGACACGGGAGATCCAAACCAGGTCTCCAGACCTCCAAATGCAGGTCTCAGAGCAGTTTTTACTCCTAGACAGAAACCCTTTTCCCATAGGAGCATTACGTTAGGAAATATCTGTCTTGTCACACATCATCTACCCAGGTCAAGTGACAGGGCAGGTGTGGTGGGCTCCGTGCTTCATGTTGGCATGGTCTCATGTGGTGTAAGGGTCAGAGATGTTGATTTAGGAGCCAGAGGTGGGGAAGGGGCAGGAGTCCCCTAGCAGTCCCCTAGCCAGTGCCTTGAATCTGGTCCCTTCTCTGGTGTGTTGTGTGGCAGTGGTAGCAGATACAACCCTTAACAGGCACACAAGCAGGCCGATAGATGTAGGTGAGCATGTAGCACCAGAAGGGGGCAGGAGCGTGCACCTGGGAAGCCCCCATGCTGGAAGACTTGCTGCTGAAGGTTTGGCCCCTGGCTCTCTCTGGAGCTAGAGAGAAAACAGACCCTTCTTCCACCTCAGCTAACCTGCTGAGGCACCCAGTCTACACAGCAGGTTCGCTCTATTCGATCTAGTTCCTTAGGTGAGTTGTAGATCAGTGCACACAGCAGGCTTTGACCAAGTGTGTTCTCAAGACATTAAGCTTTCAGTTCCTGGGGCTTAGAATTAGATTGGAGAATGAGGTCTGAAGCCTTTTTATTTAGCACTTTATATGTGCTTAGTCCTGTCTCTCCCTTTAGAGAATTTCTTATCACTCCAGCTTGGATCGCCCACCCCTACACAAGCATAGTTGGAACTTGGACACATTGCAGGCTGTGGCAAGAGCCCCAAACTTCCTGGGCATCTTGAACTTGACCCCCAGCTCTGCCACTAGCTAGCCAGGCACTTGATGCCTGAGTTGGCTTCTTTATTTGTAAAATGGAGTTAAGAGAGAGGTAATATTCTACCTGTTATATCAAAGGACTGTCATCCAATGGTTCGTGTAAAGGAATGAAACTTCAATTTGTAGCCCAGAACCAGGCTTTATAGCCAAGGTCGGATAACATGTGATTTGGGGCTGGAGTTAGCAGGTGCAGGTAGAACACGAGGATCCACCCTGAGCCTTGGACTTCACCACAGCTGGTCAGGCTTTGATAACATTGGTAAGCTCTGGGATCAGGTGTCTGTTAGGTAGAAGCTGCCTGGAAGGGGATCTGGGCCCAGTGCTAACCTGGGTAGCTGAGCAGCCCCAGAGCTCCTTGCTGGAAGCACTGGAAGCCTTCTGAGAGCGCCTGGGGCTCTGCCTGTGTGCATCTAGGTTCACATCCTCTGTCTGGTTGCGTGCTGCTTGCTCTCATTCCCTGTGTCCTTGTTCAGTGCCTTATAAGTCCCGGGTCTATGGGCCATGTCGCCACATTCCATCCACCTCGCGTCAAGGGGCCCCATTCAGAGGGCTTTCTCTGGGAGGGGTGAGAGTAACCCGCTGGTGCCAAGCCTAAACACAGGACCCAGGCAGAACCCCAACAAACACGTCCACAAATACACACACACGGAGAAACCCTGGCAACCAAGATCGCACCGAGAGTGTGCTGCCCTGAGGTTTCTGCTTGGTAACCCCAGCAATGGCCCAGCCAAGACCCCCCTCAAATTCCCAGGCCCAGCTATGCGTAGGGCCCCAGGAGCTGTGTTCTAACCTCCTGTTGTCCCTCTCTTCTGTCCCCTTCACCACTTCCTTTGCCTTCTTATGGGCACAAATAAGTACCAACACTCTGAATAGATGGAGGACAGTGCCTTAGTCCTTATCCTGAGACTCAGTCACCACCTCCCACTTCCTATAAAGTCTGGCATCCTGGAATGCTGGAATATGGAGGAAACTGAAACTGATCCACCCTTCTCTTTACAGCTGAGCCTGAGGAGGGAAAGCCAGGAAGCCACCTACCATGGCTGGTGATAGGGCTGGGATTTCAACCTAGGCTTCCTAACCATTCTTTTAAGGTTCTTTTTCTTTTGCTTCTAAGTCTGGTCAGCAGGTGTTTTCTGAATGTCTTGGTCCTCAGTGAGGTCTTTCCCTTAGGGGAGCCAGCTCAAACCTGGGTATCATGATGACTGGCACAAATTTTAGACATATACGTTGAGTGTCTTTGTAACAAGAAAGCCATAAACTTTATATGTGGGTTATAGCTCATAAACTCCCATGGTCTGGGCTGGCGAAGGTGGCCTGGGCTGTTCCAGCTGCCCCACGGTCCTACTTCCCCACAGTCAGTGGGCACAGAGCTGCTCAGCCATTGGACGTTGGCAGTCTGTGTGTCTTTCACTTTACCTCTCTGTTTGAGACTCATCAGAGCATCATGGAATAGGATTGCCCCCGCACCCACCCCAGCCTTTTGGAAGGTTCTGTGTCTATCTTTGCCCAAGAGCTAAAGGCCAGCTCACGTCTATAATCCAAGAACTCTGGGAGGCTGAAGCAGGATTCCTTGAGCTCAGGTGTTCAAGACCAGCCTGAGCAAGAACAGCACCCCATCTCTAAAATAGCTGGGCATTGTAGCGGGCACCTATAGTCCCAGTTACTCAGGAGGCTGTGGCAAGAGGATCACTTGAGCCCAAGAGTTTGAGGTTGCTGTGAAATATAGTGCCATGGCACCCTACCCAAGGCAACAAAGTCAGACTTTGTCTCCCCCCAAAAAAGAGCTAAAGGCCACTTGTTCCTGGGTACCTCCAGCTGACCCCACTGGTTTGAGTGGGGTGGTATGAGGTTGAAGTCTGCAAAAGAGATTGACTCATGAGCTGGGCACCGGGGACACTGGGATTGCTTCTGATGTGCTCGGTGACTGTGAGCAACTCACTGGACCCCTTGGCCCTGGTTTCCTCATCTAAAAATAAGGTTTCTCTTTAGCTCAAATATTCTGTATTTGGGTTGCTGCTGAGGGCTGGGAGTTGGGGAAGGATGTGGGAGGGGTTTATAAGAGGCTTGTTTTTCCCTTTTTGGTTTTCCCTCTCCCCACCCCCTTCCCGAAGTAGTGTTTTCCATCCAGATGACACCAGGAGCACTCGTGAGTAGGCAGGGTCTCAACGAGGGTGTAACTTAAACATTTTGATGGAGCAGATGCTTGAAACAGTTCTTCCTTTCCAAATAGAGTCCTAACTTTTAGAGATGCTGTGAAGAATCAATTTTCAAAAATCATTCTCTCTCTTGTGTAGTATGTTTCTATGGTACCAAATAAATTTTCCTGGGGGTATCTTCTCCCCAAGTCTCAAACCTTTGTGAGGCTGGGTCTGCCATGAGGGGAGACTGTTGCCTGGTGTATTGTCTTGGGATGGAAAAGAGTGAGGAGTGGCCTTGACAGTTTCCTGCCTTGGCATCCTTGGTGGAGAAGAGTTTGTCCTCTGGTTGGTGGTCTCTGGAGTCCAGGGTTCTGTCTTGGTGATTATAAGGCTCACGTTTGAAGAGGCCTATAGTTGTCCTTTAGAGTTAGAGGATTAGAGGATTTAATATGCCCGGGCATACCACTGGCTTGGAAAGCAGTGTTTACCTTTTCCATCTCTAATAGAAGCCAGCACTTACCGAGCCTGTCCTCTTAGAGATGTTTGAGAAATTAAGTGTTTAATGCCAGGTATAGGGAGTTTTTTTGTGTCAGAAAGGTTGGGGAGAGTTGGAGCCTCTAATGTTGGGTCTGTCCCTCCCCTTGCAGAGGAAGATATACACCTGATAAACGGCCAGTTCCCAGTCGTGTCTCTGAGCGAGTATGGGTCATCTTTGCTGGGAGGAAGGGCCTTGTGGCCATGACTTATGGCTGACCCTGCATCCCATCCCCTTTTTCATGAAGGTCTTGCTCAGAGGCTTTCCTTTGTGTGGAGCACTCCCTTGCCCCCTCCACCAGCCCCTTCCCCATTCCTACAGGATCCCCTTCTTGAGCTGGGCCTTGGGTGTGCCCATGGGAGAAGAGATGCCTGAACAGCCACTGTTCAGGGCAGTGGCGTTTCTTGGGAGCAGCTAATGATGGGTCTGATCATGGGGGTGTCTGGGGCCGAGAGAGATATCTGCCTGGGCTGATAAAAGGAGGTAAGTTCTACCCGGAATCCTTTTCCACACAAGCCTAAATTTGTGCCATTAGGCTCGTTTCTTGGGTATCACTGTCACCTAGCCCGGCTGTTTTTTGTTGCAGTTGTCATTATTGTTTAGCAGGCCTGGGCTGGATTCAAACCCGCCACCCTTGGTGTATTTGGCTGGCGCCGTAACCACTGTGCTACAGGCACCAAACCTATTTTATTTTATTAGCAGAGATGGGGGGAGGGTCTCACTCTTGCTTTTGAGCTCAAGCAATCCACTTGCCTCGGCCTCCCATAGTGCTAGGATTACAGGCATGAGCCACCATGTCCAGCAGTTTTTCTTTTCTTTTTTTAAACTAATTATTTTAATTTATTATTTATTTATTTTGAGACAGAATCTCACTTAGTTGTCCTGGGTAGAGTGGTGCCACGTCTTAGCTCACAGTATCGTCAAACTCTTGCTTGGACTCAAGGGATCCCCTTGTCTCAGCCTCCCCAGTAGCTGGTACTACAGGTGCCCACCACAATGCCTGGCTACTTTTTCTACTTTTAGTAGAGATAGAGTCTCGCTCTTGCTCAGGTTGGTCTCAACCCCCTGAAATCAATTGATCTGCCTGCCTCGCCTCCCAGAGTGCTAGGATTATAGGCTTGAGTCATTGCACCTGGCCTGCCCAGCAGTTTTTGAAAATCTTTAAACAGGCTTGGCGCCTGTGGCTCAAAGGGCTAAAGGAGGCAGGAGACTCACTTGGGCCCAGGAATTAGAGGTTACTGTGAGCTGTGATGCTACGGCACTCTATCCGGGGTGACTGCTTGAGGTTCTGTCTCAAAAAAAAAAAGAAAAAAAAGAAAAAATCTTTAAACAAATTTCAATTTCAATTGTCTGAACAAAGAAGATCACGGACATACAGATGTGAAGGGGTTTGTCACAGCCCCTTCTTCCTACATATCTTCACTCTAAAAAGTGACCTCTTACCTCTGGGCTGGAGAGGGCTGTGGAGGAAGAAGAAAAACTCGGATGTTGGCCTGTAGCTGTTGACCATCCTGAAGGAGAGGTCTAGGTGGGCTAGGAACCTGGGTCTTCTGCCACGGTGGGATTAGATAGCACAGGTAAGAAGCTCCTTCTAAACCTGTTTGTGACTAAAGAAGGATTCCCTACCCCGGGGCCATGAGAACAAGGCTGAGGATGGGGGTGTCCACTTCCTATGCCACTCAGGTGCTACCCTCCTCCGCTCCCCAGGACCTCGGTGTTACAATCCGGTGCTGGGAATGAAAGTGAAGTGCCTCCTGTAAAGGAGGTGAGGGAGTCTAGAAGTGGTTGGGAGCCCCCCAGGCCCTTTAGGTCTAGCAGTGGCAGGAGGGAAAAAGCCTAAGAACACACAGGCCTTGTCCTTGAGGGAGTCAAACTTACAAGCAGTTGGCAACCAAGACCTAACAAGCCCAGAAGTCTACCAGCAAGTGATAGCCTATGAGGTGGACTTAGCAGAAGGGAGCTGGGCCCATCTCCCATCCATTCCCCATTCCCAGAGACTCTAGAGCAGTGCTTCTCAACCTTCCTAATGTCGAGGCCTTTTAATACAGTTCCTGTGGGTCGCAACCCACACGTTGAGAACCGCTGCTCTAGAGGGAAGATAGGCAACAGGACCCACCTAAGAGAACAGCAGCCCTGGGGGCCCCCAGAGCCTTGCTACACAGGCCTGGTGCTGGCCAGGACCTCCAGCAAGGCTGGGTCTGCTCTTGACCTTTGTAAGGGCCATCAACCACATCTGATGTTTTGTATGGGGACAGAACGTTGGCCAAGTTCCTTGTCCATGTTGAACTTGGTGCTTCTAGTAGGTTCCACAAGCAGAGTAGTTCCTTAACATGTATCTTCTTTGACTTAAGTTCTTTTTTTTGTCACGCTTGGTAGCATGCTGTGGTGTCTTACCTCATAGCAACCTCATACTCTTGGGCTCAGAGATCCTCTTGCCTCAGCCTCCCGAGTACCTGGGATTACAGGTACCCTCCCACCCCCACAATTCCTGGATATTTTTAGAGATGGGGGTCTCGCTTTTGTTCGGGCTGGTGTAGAACCTGTGAGCTTAGGCAATCAACCCACCTCAGCCTCCCAGAGTGCTAGGATTACAGGTGTGAGCCACCATGCCTGGCCTCTTCTTTGACTGAGTTCTAAGGATTCTCCATCCATTCTCCATTTCTCCCCAATACCTGCTCCACCAACTGCTACATACAAAAGTTTTCCAACTGTGCAGAAGACCTAACTGGTCCTAGCACCATCTGCTGTTATTTGCCATGAAGATGCCCATTTTGATGTGATAAAGCAAGTATAGTAAAATGTAAATGGGTAAGGCCTGGCGCTGTGGCTCACACCTATAATCCTAGCACTCTGGAAGGCCTATGTGGGTGGATTGCCTGATGGGTTCAAGACCAGCCTGAGCAAAAATGAGACCTAGTCTCTACTAAAAAATAGGAAAACTGAGGTAAGAGGATCGATTGAGCTCAGGAATTTGAGGTTGCTGTGAGCCAGGATGCCTCAGCACTCTATTGAAGGCAACAAAGTAAGACTTTGTGTCAACTCTCAACAACAACAAAAAAGACCATTTCGAAAGGGCTATATAGTTTTCATATTTTAGGACAGGAAGTAAATCATCCCTTAGGGTACTTGGATATTTCTGCAGAAGGCATGAGTATGTGGATGGACAGGGGCCCAAGTAAATGAGTTTGGTGCCTTTTAGCAACCTGGGGATTATGTGAACCACCCCTTAGGCTTTCTTGAAATGCTTTTGGCTTAAAGGTTTGTTTTTTTTTTTTTTTTGAGACAGTCTCATTATGTTACCCTCCATAGAGTGCAATGGACTCATAGCTCACAGCAACTTCCAACTCCTGGGCTCAAGCAGTTCTCTTGCCTCAGCCTCCCAAATAGTTGGGATAACAGGTGCCCACCAAGACTCCTGGCTATTTTTTAGAGACAGGTCTTGCTCTTGCTCAGGCTCCTAGGCGTGAGCCACCATGCCTTGCTATGAAAAAAAAATTTTTTGTTGCAGTTTGGCTGCGGCCAGGTTTGAACCCGCCAACCTCGCTATACAAGGCCAGCGCCCTACTCACTGAGCCACAGGTGCTGCCCCTCCATTTTTTTTTTTCTTTTCAGAGTCCCACTATGTCACCCTCCATAAAGTGCTGTGGTGTCACAGCTCACAGCAACCTCAAACTCTTGGGCTTAAGCAATATTCTTGCCTCAGCCTCCCAAGTAGCTGGGACTACAGGCACCCGCTGCAATGCCTAGCTATTTTTTGTTGTAATTGTCATTGTCGTTTTAGCAGGCCCAAACTGGGTTCCAACTCGCCAGCCTCGGTGAATGTAGCTGGTGCCATAACTACTGTGCTATGGGCGCAGAGCCCTGGCTATGAAAATTTTTAAAGATTATTAATTATTTTCAAAAGAAGTTCAAAGCACAGGGAGGTGCCTGTGGTTCAGTGGATGGGGTGCCAGCCCCATATACTGAGGGTGGTGGGTTCAAACCCAGCCCCAGAACTGCCGAGGAGACACCTGTGCCTTGGTGTTTCCTTCACTTTACACTTAGGACTAAATGTGGAACCCCCATTTCCTATGCCTAGGTCAATTTCATGTGAATTTCCTAGGCCTTGATTCCATGAATGGACTGTGCCCATTCATTGATACATTTGTTCACCTTGGGCCCCCCCCACCGCCCCTACCCCCACCCCCTTCCTCCCGGTGGAAGGGACTGTGTTCATTCATTTCCTGGTCAAGGAACCCATACACCTATATATACCCAGAGACTAAAAGCCTAAAGGGGGAGACAGGGAAAGACTGGGAGAGAAATGGAGAGAGCTTTTCACTCCCCACTTGAGTTCTCTCTCTCTCTACCAGGAGCTTTAGTGTTTTCTGTATTCTTTTCTGTAAATAAATTCTTCTTACCACTGGAGGAAAAAAAAAAAGAAAACCTGTATCAGGTAAAATTAATAAGCTAAATGAATATGGATCAAAATGATAACTCTGTAAAACTATGTTGCGTGCAAACAGCAAATGCAAAAATATGTTAAATGTCATATAATTTATGTGAACTATAAAAGTACATATCACACACAGTTTTTGGCTACACACAAATGTGGATACTCACACAAACTTTGGGCTATTGGGGGGAATTAAATGTAGTAGGAGCTTCGATTATTAAAAAAAAAAAAATAGCCGGGTATTGTGGTAGGCACTTAGGCAAAACAATCGCCTAAGCTCAGGAGTTGGAGGTTACTCTGAGCTGTCACTGCACTCTACCCAGGGTGATAAAGTGAGACTGTCTTAAAAAAAGGAAAAGGGCTCGGTGCCTGTGGCTCAACGGACTAAGGCCCCAGCCACGTACATCTGAGCTGGCAGGTTCGAATCCAGCCTGGACCCGCCAAACAACAATGATGTCTGCAACCAAAAAAATGGCCGGGCGTTGTGGCAGGTGCCTATAGTCCCAGCTACTTGGGAGATGGAGGCAAGAGACTTGCTTGAGCCCAGGAATTGGAGGTTGCTGTGAGCTATAATGTCACAGCACTCTATCCAGGGTGACAGCTGAGGCTCTGCCTCAAAAAAAAAAGAAAAATTTTAAAAAAGGAAAAGTTCAAAGCATAGTAAGTTTATTATTTGTTTTATTTTTTATTAAATCATAGCTGTGTATGTTAATGCAATCGTGGGGTACAATGTGCTGGTTTTATATGCAATTTGAAATACTTTCATCAAACTGGTTATTATTATTTTTAATTAACATAAGTGTACCAGGGAAGTTTATAGGTTCAAGTGTGCTGTGAGATAAAAAACATTGAAAAGGTTTAGGTGAGATGGCTCATGCCTATAATCCTAGCACTCTGGAAGGCCAAGGTGGGTAGATCACCTGGACCAGGAGTTTGAGACCAGCGTGAGCAACAGCGAGACCGTACTCATCTATACAAAAAAACAGAACAACTAGCCGAACATAGTTGTGGCGGTGTCTGTAGTCTCAGCCACTTGGGAGGTTGAGGCAAGAGGATCTCTTTTTTTTTTTTTTGTAGAGACAGAGTCTCACTCTATCACCCTCGGTAGAGTACCGTGGAGTCACAGCTCACAGCAACCTCCAGGACTTGGGCTTAGGCGATTCTCTTGCCTCAGCCTCCCGAGTAGCTGGGACTACAGGCACCCACCACAACGCCCGGCCAATTTTTTTTTTTTTTTTCCTGAGACAGAGCCTTAAGCTGTCACCCTGGGTAGAGTGCTGTGACATCACAGCTCACAGCAACCTCCAATTCCTAGGCTCAAGCGAGTCTCCTGCCTCCACCTCCCAAGTAACTGGAACTGCAGGTGCCCGCCACAACGCCCAGCCATTTTTTGGTTGCAGCCGTCATTGTTGTTTGGCGGGCCTGGGTTGGATTCGAACCCGCCAGCTCAGGTGTACGTGGCTGGCGCCTTAGCCTGTTGAGCCACAGGTGCCGAGCCACGCCCGGCTATTTTTTGATGCAGTTCAGCTGGGGCCAGGTTTGAACCCGCCACCTACGGTATATAGGGCTGGCGCCTTACTCGCTGAGCCACAGGCGCCACCAAGCAAGAGGATCTCTTGAGCCCAAGAGTTTGAGGTTGCTGTGAGATATGATGCCATGGCACTCTCCTGAGAGCAACAAAGTAAAACTATCTCAAAAAGAATCAAGAAGAATATTCAGGTCAGACTCCTTGTGACTTAGCCTCTCAGACTTTGCTCCTCTTAGGCAGGGACCCACCACCTAATCCATACTGCTATTACCTCCCCTTGTTTTCTTTCTGTCCTTTTTTTTTTTTTTTTTTGCAGTTTCTGGCCCTAGGCTGGGTTTGAACCCACACCTCCAGCTAATGGGGCTGGCACCCTACTCCTTTGAGCCATAGGCGCTGCCCCCTCCCCTTGTTTTCTGAGAGGTAGCCAGGGACAAGGTGGGAGCTATAGCATAGCCTTTTGGACCGTAAGAACCTCAATACCTGAGGAGACCTGAGGAAAAGGATTATTTGACAGGTTGGGCAGGAGAGACTAGGAAACAATTCCCTCTACTCATCCCATCCCCACTCAAGGCAGTTGAAGGGGGCCTCTGGAGATATCTAGAAAGGAGCCATTTGAGGGAGGGTTTAAAATTAGCTTGGTTGAAATGAGTGGCCCCTGGGGACAACTGAAGCAGAGGTCAGGGCCCTGGCAGCTTGTGCTCTTCCAGCCCATCTTCTGGGGGTGTGGTGTGGGGTAGACCCTGAGTTACAGGGCTAGGTGCTCAGGTTCTGCCACACTTTCCTGGTACCTAAAAGCTCTGCCAGACTGGGTGTGTAGTAGGGCGGCCTGGGTTTTGAGTTTGCTGCCTTTAAAAAACAAGCTATGTGACCTTGGGTGAGCCATTTGGGGATTTACTTGTACAATTCAAGGCCCTTACATCAAAGGGCAGAGGGAGGAGCCTATCAGGACTTGGGACTGCCTCTAGAATCCAGGAGCTGTGTTAGCCCACCCTGGAGCCTCAGCTGTCTGGTTTCCTCTGGGGCAGGAACAGGACACCAGTACGTACACAGGGGCACAGAGCTCCTGAGGGCTGTGAGATGTAAGGAACCTTCATCCCAGGCCTGGGAGTAGAGGCTAGTAAAATGGCTTGTCTGGAGACGAGAAAGGCTTGAGCAAAGGGGGAGATGTGTCTTAAGTGGCCAGAGATTGTGCTTGGCAAAAATCACGTGAGGGAAAATGTTTGCCCTTACCGTGGCTGAGAGTCGTTCATGTGTGGGTGGTGGTGGTGACATCAGTAACCAGCAGCTATCTTGGCTGGTTTCTTTTGTCTGACACTGCTCCTGGTTTTTAATACAAGCCATTGCCTCAAAAAGGCCATTGCCTGAGTTTGGAAGGCCACTACTAGAACATGAAACAGGTTCTTTGGTACAGAGAACCTAGAGAAGGACGTGACCTGCTGTGGACAACTAAATGCTCTCCAGAGTGGCCACGTGGTGGAGTGCAGCATGTGAATTCTTTCTTAAATCTGCATTTGTGAGTTGAGAGGACCTAAGCTTGGCTTAGCAATATAAGATGTACCCCCAAAGAGGACTTGAGTGTGTAGGGAAGCTATGCTTGTTCAGATTTTTTATTATTCAATAATTAATAAAGCCATAGTTACAAGATGTGTGTTTTTTGTTTGTTTTTTTTTTTGAGACAGAGTCTCACTCTGTCACCCTCAGTAGAGTGCCGTAGCATCACAGATCACAGCAATCTCCAGCTCTTGGGCTTAAGTGATTCTCTCGCCTCAGCCTCCCAAGTAGCAGGGAATACAGGCAACTACTACAACACCCGGCTATTTTTTGTTGCAGTTGATTTAGCTGGCCAGGGCCAGGTTCGAACCCACTACCCTCGGTATGTGGGGCCCACACCCTACCCACTGAGCCACAGGCACCACTCCACAAGATGTGTTTTTGATGTATATAAACTATGGAAAATCTCCCCTGGGCATCACAATTAGTGGCTGATCTGGGCTAGCATCAGGTGTCAGCAACAGTTAAATAGCAGTAAGTGTTCTGCCAACCCTCTCTCCTTGAGCTCACCTGTAGTTCAGAGGCCAGGTTTGGGAGGAGTCACTAGATAGACACCTGCTGTTTAGATTACCTTGTAACCATGCTGAGGGCAGGGCTCATAACTTGCAGCATCATCTGTCTTGCATGAAACTTATAAGATCTTATTATTCAAAACCAAGTAGGATTAATTGATTTCTGACTCCTTATCTATTCCCCTATTCAGTAAATGTTTAGTACCAGCACCATGATAGGAGCTGGGTCTACAAGCAAAAATATAACATGTTCTGTGTCTTTGAAGAGCCCATATCCAATGTTGGAATAGGAGATGGAGGTGGAAGTGCTGGGCCCTCTGTTGAAATCACTCCAGGGCATAGCGTGGCACAGCACCCATGTTCTGTTACGTCTGCCTCTCCCCAAGACCAGAGAGAGCCCTCTGAGGAGGGCTGTGTGTATCATCTGAAAAAATGTATATATTTGTACATGTGCATTTTCGGGGCGGGAGTAAAATATTATAGCTTTCTTCAGGTTCTTGGAGGGGTCGTTGATCTGAAAAGCATGCTTGATTTGTTCACTTATTAAGCAGGGTGCTTTTGTCTTGCCTCTTTTTGCCTGAGTCTGTGCCCAGAGATGTCTAGCAGGAGCTGAATGACACCTCTAGGGAGAACCTAGAGGAAGGGCGATCACAGAGGGCTTTGGGAAGTTCAATGCTATGAAACTCAGGTTAATTTGCCTTGGTGTCCAAAGAAGACCCAGGAAATACTGGATTCCAGTATTTTGGAATCCAGTATTTCCTGAGCTTTAGAAGGAGTCCAGTTGCCTACCTGAAAGAAGAGCCATCATCCCGTTCCTCCTGTCCAGCTTGGCCCTGACCACTGTGGTCTCCATCCACAGGTCCGGACGCTGTTTGTCAGTGGCCTCCCTGTGGACATTAAACCCAGAGAACTCTACCTGCTCTTCCGACCATTCAAGGTGAGTCAGGACCTGGCCAACCGTGGGGTAAGAGCCTAGGACTGGAGAAAAGCAACAGGAATGAATCTCTGACCTGGATTGGGCAGCAGGAAGGTGCAGGAAAGCCAATCAGAAACTGCTCACAGGCCTGGGTCTCTGTCCCACGTCTGCTGATTTCACACGCAGCCTCTGCCACTTGCTTAGCCCTTGAGGGCCTGTGTCCTCATCTCTAAAGACAATAAAGAATCTTTAAATAGACATGGCCATATAAGGAAACTTTGAGATTCAGCGTAGCCGTTTCAATTTGCAGATCAGATGAGAAAAACTTAAAAGGTAAGGTCTGTGCTCCGGCATTGCAAGTTAGTGGAGGAAATGGGAGTTTGCACATGAAGTGATGAGTGCTGCCGCGTGATGCCCAGCTGTGCGCTGGACCGTGTGCTTTAGAGCATGGGGCTCTGGAGGTCAGGCTGTGTTGACACTACAGGAAGGAGGGTGTGAGAATAATTCAGGGAAGCATTGAGAGAAGGTAGAGCTGATGGAGGCAGTGCTAGGTTAGCACAGCAAAGGCTTCTGACCTTCCTTAATGGCCATCTCTCTCCACAGGGGTATGAAGGGTCCCTGATCAAGCTCACCGCGAGACAGGTAATGGCGCGCCCTGGATTTTCCTCCCAGCCCAGACTGATAGCTGAGCTTGAAACTCAGCCTGCTAACTTTTCCCTAATCTTTTGGGGTTTTTTTGTTTTTTGAGACAGTCTCAAGCTGTCACCCTGGTTAGAGTGCCATGATGTCACAGCTCACAACAACCTCAAACTCCTGGGCTCAAGTAATTCTTCTGCCTCAGCCTCCCAAGTAGCTGGGACTATAGGCGCCCACCCCAATGCCCAGCTACTTTTGTTGTTGTTGCAGTTGTCATTGTTTTAGCTGGCTCGGGCCAGGTTCAAACCCTCCAGCCTCAGTGTATGTGGCCAGCGCCCTAACCACTGAGCTACAGATGCCACCACTTTTCCCTAATCTTCAGGCTTCTGGCAGCAGAAACTTGCTCCCTGCTAAGAATGCTAGGAAGGGGTGGCTTCCATAGAACCTCCTGCATCTTTACCAGCCATCTGAGCCCGGTCAGCTCCTGGTCTTTCCTATCTCATAGGAACCTGGGAACTGGGGCCTGGCCCCGTGGCTGAGGATGATAGAGGTGGTGTTTGAGCTCGGACTTCTGATGGAAGGAGGCCAGGGCCAATAGCCTTCAGGCCTTTCATGACTGATCCTTACCAAGGTGAAGTTGAAGAAGTTTTCCATCTACTGCTGGGTTTTTTTTTGTTGTTGTTGTTGTTTTTGAGACAGAGCCTCAAGCTGTCACCCTGGATAGAGTGCTGTGACATCACAGCTCACAGCAACCTCCAATTCCTGGGCTCAAGTGAGTCTCTTGCCTCCGCCTCCCAAGTAGCTAGGACCACAGGCGTCCGCCACAATGCCCAGCCATTTTTTTTTTGGTTGCAGCCGTCATTGTTTGGCGGGCCCAGGCTGGATTCGAACCTGCCAGCTCAGGTGTACATGGCTGGCACCTTAGCCTGTTGAGCCACAGGCGCCAAGCCCACTTCCTTTTTTTTTTTTTTTCTTTTGAGACAGATCCTCACTCTGTCACCCTGGGTAGAATACAGTGACATCATAGCTCACAGAAATGTTAAACTCTAAGGCTTGAGCATTCCTTCTGCCTCAGCCTCCAAAGTGGCTAGGACTACAGGTGCCCATCACAATACCCAGCTAAGTTCTCTTTTCTTTTCTTTTTTGTTTTTTTTTTTTTTTGTTACTACAGACAGGATCTTTAACTCCTGAGCTGGAGCAATCTGCCCACCTCAGCCTCCCAGAATGCTAAGATTATGGGCATGAGCCACCATGCCTGGCCTCAATCTGCTGTTCTCTGATCAAACTGAGAAATGTCCCATGCCCTTGATACATTGATGTCCCTTTTCTTGCCAGGAAAAACACTAGAACTTATTCTGAATTATCTGCATGCATTTAATGAGACTTTCACTGAAAGGGCAATGTTTAATTCAGTGGACTAAAGCTCTGTTGGCATCATTTCTCACAACGGCTTACCAAGGAGGGAGACCTTTGCCTCTCAGTGCATGTTAACCTGCTGCTCAGCTGAATGGAGGGAGGATGTGGAAAAGGTTTCCCCCCCTTCTCCATTCTCATCAGCAGAACAAATACTGTCTCCACTTAGGTGATGCTCCTTTTTTTATTGTTTTGGGGAGAGAGATGGAATGCTGGGAGAAATGCAAGAGTGTTCTCTCTTTTTCCTACTAGCCTGTTGGTTTTGTGATCTTTGACAGCCGGGCAGGAGCAGAAGCGGCCAAGAATGCATTGAATGTGAGTAGGCGGGGAACAGGTCCTCCTCGACCCACAGACCTCTTAGGTAATGGGTGTCCAGATGTACCTTATTCCCCAGCTGTCCCAGGGCAGAGTCCTTGGCTACCCTGTGCCAAATGCTGTTACACCTAAGGACCGAGCAGCATTTCCTCCGCTGTGGCAAGTCTTTCGGGCAAGCTTGTTTCTTGGGCCCTTCTATACCCACTGTAGTCTGAGTCCCACAGAGTAAGTCTTTCTTGTCCTTTCCTTCCTGTGCAGGGTATTCGCTTTGATCCTGAGAACCCGCAGACCCTGAGGCTAGAGTTTGCCAAAGCCAACACCAAGATGGCCAAGAGCAAGCTGATAGCAACACCAAATCCTAGCAATGTGCACCCTGCCCTAGGAGCACACTTCATCGCACGGGACCCCTGTGAGTGGCACTCTGAGCTCTTTTGCCCTTTTACTTGGTCCAGGCTGAAGAAGGGTTTCACACAGAGCAGCCACTGAGTTTCTCTTCTTGAGGGAATCAGTCTTGCCTATCTGCCCCTTTTCTTGTATCCATAGCCACCCATCTCAGACTTTTAGGCTTCCTTCCTCCCCTCCATCCTTTCCTGAGCTCCTTGAGCTGTCAGGGCTGCCCAGCTTTCGTGAAGCCTTCTCTGATTTCTCTTGGTTGAGACAGGCTAAGGACCGCCTGAGAGCATCTTGAAGCAGACAGGTTGCTCACCATGCCAGGCCACGTTAACATGGCTTCCTTCCCTGGTCTTAGGGTTGGGGAGGGATCTGGCTTTAGTGAGGGGCTCATTGCTCAACCATAGTGCCAGGCCACCTTCCAAACAGAGAAGGTGAGACCATTTTCTGATGATGGAGGCAGTCGTCTTCCATTACAGGTGACCTGATGGGGGCTGCTCTGATCCCTGCGTCCCCAGAGGCTTGGGCCCCCTACCCTCTGTATACTACAGAGCTGACCCCAGCCATCTCCCATGCTGCATTTACCTACCCAGCTGCCACTGCTGCTGCTGCCGCCCTTCATGCTCAGGTGAGCCCCTTTTGGTGGGGGGAGCAAGATGAAGAACAACAAGTGCTCTAAGACAGGCAGACTTTTACCTGTCTGGCTACTGGGCCATTGTGTCCCCAGAGCTGCAGCAAAACTGTTGTCTTGCTGATGGTTTAAAAGCCTGGGGCGGCGCCTGGGGCTCATCAAGTAGGGCGCCGGCCCCATATACCGAAGGTGGCTTGTTCAAACCTGGCCTGCAAACAGAAAAATAGCCGGGCATTGTGGCGGGTGCCTGTAGTCCCAGCTACTCGGGAGGCTGAGGCAAAGAGAATTGCTTAAGCCCAGGAGTTGGAGGTTGGCGTGAGCTGTGTGATGCCATGGCACTCTACTAAAGGCGTTAAAGTGATACACTCTTGTCTCTACAAAAAAAAAAAAAAAAAAAAGCCTAGGTCTGTGTGGCGCCTATGGCTCAAAGGAGTAGGGCACTGGCGCCATATACCGGAGGTGGCAGGTTTGAACCCAGCCCGGCCAAAAACTGCAAAAAATAAATAAATAAATAATAAATAAAAGCCTCGGTCCCAGGGACCTGAGAGAAGGAGGGAGAAGGTAATCATCTAGGCCTAATGCAGAATGGAAGGCAGACACAGTGAGCACAGGGACACCAGCCCTGGTTCAGCCGTCCCTGACATGCACAGCCAGGCACTGGTTTAGGTAACAAAACCATGAGTTGTGTCCCAGCCTGGATCTGGTCTCTAGAGCTAGTCCACCTGCCTCTGCTTCTTTCTGTCTTTATGAACTTCAGTCCTTTTAAGCTTTCTGTGCCTTGATTTTTACTCAATGAAAAATGGTAAGAATAATATGATCTGCCTCAGGGTTGTGGTGAGAATTAGATGTTAAAACCTATGAAGTGGCTCACGCTTGCAGTCCTAGCACTATGGGAGGCCAAGGCAGGTACAGTGCTTGAGTTCAGTAGTTTAAGACCAGCCTGAGCAAGAGTGAGACCCCATCTTTAAAAATATCTGGGTATTGTAGTGGGCACTTGTAATCTCCGCTACTCAAGAGGCTGAGGCAAGAGCATCTCTCTTTTTTTTTTTTTTTTTGAGACAGAGCCTTAAGCTGTCACCCTGGGTAGAATGCTGTGACATCACAGCTCACAGCAACCTCCAACTCCTGGGCTTAAGCAAATCTCTTGCCTCAGCCTCCCAAGTAGCTGGGAGTATAGGCACCCCTCACAACGCCTGGCTATGTTTTGGTTGTAATTGTCGTTGTTTGGCAGGCCCAGCCTGGATTCGAACCCACCACCTCTGGTGTATGTGGCTGGTGCCTTAGCCCCTTGCACTACAGGCACCGAGCCAAGAGGATCTCTTAAAGCCAAGAGTTTGAGGTTGCTGTGAGCTGTGACGCCATGGCACTCTAGGCTGGGAGTGCTTGCTCTTGTTTCTGTGAAGGCTGGATGGACACTGTCCACTGCAAACCTGTTCTGGGTCAGAAAAGAGGGAGGGTTGTAGCCAGGCCAGGAGGGCTATGGGCCCAGTGCCAGCCCAGATGCTTGAGGAGCAGGCAGGTGGTCAGGGCCCAACCGTGGCCCTGGCCACACGGGCGTTTCCTCTGATCTGATAACTCTGCCCCTGGTGCTCACTGCAGGGGAGGCCTCGTCCCACTGTGGGTGGAGGGTGGAGAGATGTCTCACAATGGCGATGACAGGACACTGTCAAATATGGACATTGACAGGATGCCGCCCAGAAGCCATAGGAGCAGACAGCTGAGAGGCAGTCTCAAACCTACCTCAGTAAGAGCAGCCCAGCTGGGGAGTACTGTGCTGTTGAGGGAGAGAATTGAGGTTGCCAGGATGGGCCTGGCCTGATCAGTAGGAGGGGATGAGGAGGAAAGGACAAGAGAAACTGGAAGGAGAGTTCACAGGAGCTAGGAGTCAGAGATGGGAGGAGCCTGGCACTCTGCCAAGAGCTAAGTACATATCCATTTTCCAGCCCCTTGAGACGCTTTGTGACATCTGGGTTCACCTAGTTCCAAGGTGGGAAGTTTAAATGGTTTGCAGCTACTCTAGCAAACCATGTTTCCCAGCAGGGGATTCTGCCTGGCCACAGCAACTTCCAGTTGTGCTGAGGGCAGAATCATGGTTATACTTGGAGCTCTTCTGCAGCTGAACACACAGATAAGCCTGAGAATTGATTAGATGGTAAAGATCGTCCCTTGGAGACTGTTTACCGCAAACAAAGTTCTGTGGCTGAAATAGAGCAGGGAGCAGGGAACCTGTTGTCCTCTGGGCCAAACAGGGTGGATTTAACTACAGGGGCCCTGAGAGGGCACTGGGTGGAATCACAGGTTCCTGCCTTGCCAGGTTTCTCACCTTTGCTCTCAGTTTGGCCATAATTAGCTACATGATCTTCACCTCTGGGCCTCTGTATCCCCATCTGTAAAGCGAGAGGGTTAGAGCAGATCGAGTGGAGAGGTCCTGCTCTGTCCTCTCTCAGGAGGCACCTCTGCCCGGCTGGCCAGGCTGGTGCTCCTCTGCTCCCTGGCACTGAGCCCCAGCCTGCACGGCTGAGCCCTCCTGATCTGTTTCTTCCCAGTTTCTCCTGCCCTACCCAGCTCCGCAGTTCTCCCAGTGCTGGTTCTGTGTCTCAGCACCTACATGAACCTCAGACAAGTTACTTAATTTCTAAGTAAGAAAACGTCTTAATGTAGTGATAATAGTACCCACTCCCAAGGCTGTTGTTAGCCTTTGTAACCTAGAGTTGATGCTATAAAAGTGCAGATGATGGCTCTACGCCTGTAGTTCAGTGGTTAGGGAGCTGGCCACGTGCACCAGGTTTGGTGGGGTCGAACCAGGCCTGAGCCTGCTAAATAACAGTGACAACAGCAAGAAAAAAATAGCTGGTCATTTGTGGTGGGTACCTGTAGTCCCAGCTACTAAGGAGACTGAGACAAGAGAATCGCTTAGGCCCAAGACTTTGAGGTTGCTGTAAACTGTGACACCACAGCACTCTACCAAGGGTGACAGTGACTCTGTCTCAAAAAAAAAAAAAGAAAAAAGTGCTGATGATCAGATTGTAATTTATGCCATTTTTGTCTGGGTCCCACTTGAGTACCTTCTGCAGGCCTAACAGTGCCTGAATTCCTGCCTTGTGACCTTCCTGGAACTGAAAGGGAATGGAGGCCACTCTAACAGGTAGTGGTATTGGGGGGGGGGGGATGGCAAGAGATTAGTCATTTGTTATGTGCTTGCTACTTAACTCCTATTGAAATGCATTTTCTCAACAAGTAAACCGATGTGAGGGCCAGGTGCAGTAATAGGCATGAAAGTGTTTTCTAAGGAGTAACATTTTCTTTTTTCCTTCCAAGAGTCTCCTCCTTGCCCCTCAACAGCACTGCCCCAGAGGTGGAGGCTAAAAATGTCTAAATGAAGACAGTGGAGGGTTGCATCTGTAGCTCAGCCGGCAAGGTGTCAGCCACGTACACCTTGAGTGGTGGGTTCAAACCCAGCCCAGGCCTGCTAAGCAGCAATGACAACTACAACCAAAAAAATAGCCAGGTGTTGTGGTGGGCACCTGCTACTTGGGAGGCTGAGGCAAGAGAATCGCTTAAGTCCAAGAATTTGAGGTTGCCTTGAGCTGTGATACCACAGCACTCTACCCAGGGCAATAGCTTGAGACTCTCAAAAAAAAAAATAAATAAGGGGTGGCGCCTGTGACTCAGCGAGTAGGGCACCGGCCCCATATGCCGAAGGTGGCGGGTTCAAACCCAGCCTCTGCCGCATTGCAAAACGAACTGCAAAACACAAAAATAGCCGGGCATTGTGGCGGGTGCCTGTAGTCCCAGCTACTTGGGAGGCTGAGGCAAGAGACTCGCCTAAGCCCAGGAGTTGGAGGTTACTGTGAGCTGTGTGATGCCACGCACTCTACCGAGGGCGATAAAATGAGATTCTGTCTCTACCCCCCCCCCGATGTAGTATTAATATGAAATATTAAATAAATAAAAATAATAAAAAATAAAGGGAGTGGACATTGTTGATCCTAAGTAGACCAATACAAAGACTGAATTTGTTCTTTGCCTGGGGACAAGGAGGTGAGGGACTAAGGGCCAGGACCTCCTTTCTCTACTTTTTTTTTTAGAGACAGAGTTTCACTTTATCACCCTCGGTAGAGTGCCGTGGCGTCACACAGCTCACAGTAACCTCCAACTCCTGGGCTTAGGTGATTCTCTTGCCTCAGCCTCCCGAGTAGCTGGGACTACAGGTGCCCGCCACAACGCCCGGCTATTTTTCTGTTTT
>CAUYON010016641.1:0-12928 GCA_963573935.1 Arctocebus calabarensis
GTCCCAGCTACTAGGGAGGCTGAGGCAAGAGAATCGCTTAAGCCCAAGAGCTGGAGGTTGCTGTGAGCTGTGTGACGCCACGGCACTCTACCCAGGGCGATAAAGTGAGACTCTGTCTCTACAAAAAAAAAAAAAAAAAAAGAATGGACTAAAGAGCTAGTTTCATTCCTTATAAAAGTATCCTGACCTTGATGAAACTTAAGTTGAGAAATAAAGTTTACCGTCTTTATTTTTATTTTTTAATTCTGTTTTCCTTTTAACATTTTGAAATCCCCTCCTATCTACCTAACAATACTTATGTAAGAATTATTATTATCATTATTATTATTATTATTTGAGACAGAGTCTCACTATGTTGCCCTTGGTAGAGTGCTGTGACATCACAGCTCACAGCAACCACAAACTCTTGGGCTCCATCAATTCTCTTGCCTTAGTCTCCCAAGTAGCTAGGACTACAGGTGCCCGCCGCAACACCTGGTTATTTTTTGGTTGCAGTTGTCATTGTTGTTTAGCAGGCCCAGGCCAGGCTCAAACCTACCAGCCTCGGTGTATGTGGCTGGCGCCCTACTCACTGAGCTATGGGCATCAAGCCCCTCTGTGAGAATTAATAAGCTAAAGCATGTTAAAAACACAACAAAACGCCAAACACATAGTTGATGTTTAAATGAAAGAATAATATTGGTCCTAAGGATGGTTGGAGAACCTAAAAAACTAAGGTACACCTCAGATACTAGATAAAATTCCCAATTCCTTCAGAAGTTACTAGTTCCAAATTTCATCTTTAAATGATTAACAAGGAATATCAATGAGAATATTTAGATGCCCTTCTGACTTTTCACTCACAAAGACATAATATATATCAAGGAAAAGTTAAAAGTTCCTATAATTACAAAAACTTCTCAAATGGAAGTTTAAATCAGAAGTGACACATCTAATATAACAATGGCTGGAAGACTAGTATAGATGGTATGTTCCAGATACTTTGCAAAACAGTTAACAAAATACACGGAAATCCCAGGAAAAAAGAATCAATAAAAAAAGACTGTATAATAAAGTATTTAAATAGAACAATCTATGGGTAAAAAGAAACTAAGAGTTCATAGATGCCTGGGGTCAAAGGGTGGCATTAAGATATTGCTGATTTTGGCTTGGCGCCTGTGGCTCAACAGCTTAAGGCTCCAGCCACGTACACCTGAGCTGGCGGGTTCGAATCCAGCCTGGGCCCCACCAAACAACAATGACGGCTGCAACCAAAAAATGGCCATAATAATGGTATTATGGCGGGTGCCTGTAGTCCCAGCTACTTGGGAGGCGGAGGCAGGAGACTCGCTTGAGCCCAGGAATTGGAGGTTGCTGTGAGCTGCGATGCCACAGCACTCTATCCAGGGTGACAGCTTGAGGCTCTGTCTCAAAAAAAAAAAAAAAAAAAGATATTGCTGATTTTGAGGAAAAACTGTATCTTGTATTTGTTTGTTTTTTGTCAAGTGGGGCCATAGAGTAAGGGTTTAGTTTGCTGGAATAAAGAAGTTCGTAAAACGATGAGATGCTATAAATCACAAATACTAAGGCAGTCAGATTTTTATCATCTGAAACAATAAAAGTCCAACTTTTAAACAGTCAAACCTAAATGGCGGCTCAGCGCCTGTGGCTCAGCGGGCTAAAGCGCCAGCCACGTACACCTGAGCTGGCAGGTTCGAATCCAGCCCAGGCCCGCCAAACAACGACGGCTGCAACCAAAAAATGGCTGGGCGTTGTGGGGGGCGCCTATAGTCCCAGCTACTTGGGAGGCGGAGGCAAGAGACTCGCTTGAGCCCAGGCATTAGAGGTTGCTGTGAGCTATGATGCCACAGCACTCTATCCAGGGTGACAGCTTGAGGCTCTGCCTCAAAAAAAAAAAAAAAAAAACCTAAATGGCAAGTGATAGTTTTAAAAGTTTTAAAATTTTCTGAGAATTTAAGTCTAGAGCATTGACTTTTAGACCAGGGTTTTTAGAACTCTCATCCCCAGGGACTTGACAGCTGACTGTTCAGTCAAAAACACTGCAGAAAAATGTAACCATCAGAGATATTCCATTTCTCTTCCCACAGCTGTAATTCTTATCTCAGACAGACACGTGTGTGTATGGTTTGGATGAATGTTCTACATAATTAGAATTCTTTGCAATACTAAGGAGAATGCAGAGTGTTTAAAACTTAGCCTTTACTTAAAAGGAAAAAAAAGCTGATTTTCTAGAGAAATTCTGGCTTTGGGAAAATCACCAAGTAATCTGTGGATTATAGAACTGTCTTTAATTGGGAGTCGAGCAAATTGTTGTAAGTCTTGGACAAATAAAGATACTGTTTATATTTCAAAGATAGGGAAACAGATCTGCTACAAAATTTTTCCAACACTAATCCCCAAGAAACAGCTCCTAGGGAAAACTATTTTTATGCCTTTATCAACTTGGTTGATAAATATTTCATTCCCAGTGCATATATGGACAAAATACATAAAATGAAACTGTTTTCAAGCTTTAGAAAGCATTTTTCAAATGAAAACAAAGCTTATTGCGTTATAATGTTTATTTGCCAGTGTGACAAATAACTGTAGGGCAAATATCATGAAGTCTCAGAATGAAAGTCCATAGAATTATTGACTTTACTGCCACACACTCCAGAAGACCTGAACCCTACTCTGGAAAACTGTGATTAATGTTAATTCATCCAGAACACATTTACATGCATTATCTCACTGCCTCTGTGGTATATGGTTCTATTTTATTCCCATTTTTCAGGTGAATAAACTGTAGCCCAGTGAGGTTGGCATTCAAAGTCACTAAGTTCGTAAGTACCATGGCCACCACACCCAGCTCTCTAAAGCTATGCAGTAGTGACAGTAATAGCAGCAGCAGTACTTAAATTGTACTCAGCAGGTGCTGGGCATTATTCTTTGCACTTCCATATATTGATTCATATAATCTTTAAGATAACCCTACAAGACAGGTAGGCCGGTTTGTCTTTGGACCACCAGCCTCCTCTTTTCACCCTGCCCACCATACATTTGTGGGAAGCCCACCTGCTTGTCTTCCCACAAAATCAAAATGGGCACGCCAAAGTCCTCATGTTCTCTCTACCCTAATCCCAAATCAAAATTTGTCCTCAAATGCAGGTAACTGTTGACACTAGATGATGTGTAATGGGTATTTCTATATGCTATTCTCTCTACCTTTGTTTATTATTTGAAATTACCTTATAAACATTTATTAACTTATAATATTTAAATAACTGTATAAACACTTTTTCCTCTAACATGGAATGTGACCTATTGAATAGGCTAGAGCCTGACAATGAATTCAAAGGAAAATGTTACTGAAGATAGCCACTTAATAACAGGAAAGTGATACTGATTCATTCACTCATTCCACAAATATAAAGTGGACACTTATTATATGTTAGGATATGTAAAAGTCCAATGAAGGACTCCTGTCTTCAACAAGCTAAGAGTTCAGTAGCAGACACAAAACAAAATGAATATAGAGGTATTATGAAGTGGCTTGGTACCTGTAGCACAGTGGTTACAGCGCCAGCCACATATACCAAAAGTGGCAAGTTTGAGCCCAGTCTGGGCCTGCTAAACAACAATGATAACGCCAAGAAAAACACAGCCAGATGTTGTGGAGGGAGCCACCTATAGTCCCAGTTACTTGGGAGGCTGAGGCAAGAGAACTGGTTAAGCCCAAGAGTCTGAGGTTGCTGTGAGCTGTGACACCATGGCATTCTACCCAGGGAGACATAGTGAGACTCTGTCTCAAAAAAAAAAAAAAAAGAAGTAATTATAAAGGAGGACCATTTATGAGAAATGCTATAAAAGAAAAGTTCAAACAAAGTGCTATGTGAGTTGGCAAAATTCCTATCAGAACAAATTCCATTACACTGAACTCTCTGGGATGCCCTATCTTTTTGGTATATTGAACATTATTTAAAATCAGTGAGTAGGCTAGGTACAGTGGCTCACACCTTTAATCCCAACACTTTGGGAACCCAAGGCAAGAGGATCACTTGAGCCCAGGAGTTCAAGGCTATAATGAGCTATGATTATGTTACTGCACTCCAGCTTAGGTGACAGAGTGAGACTCTGTCTCTAAAAAAGTAAAATTTAAAGATGATGGACCAGAAGAATCATTCAGCTGAACTGAACCTTGAATGACTGGGTTAAGAGGGAACCCAGGGCGACATCTGTGGCTCAGTGAGTAGGGCGCCAGCCCCATACACTGAGGGAGGCGAGTTTGAACCAGGCCCTGGCCAAACTGCAACAACAACAACAACAAAAAAAATTAGCCAGGCATTGTAGTGGACGCTTGTAGTCCCAGCTACTTGGGAGGCTTAGGCAAGAGTATTGCCTAAACACAAGAGCTGGAGGTTGCTGTGAGCTGTGACGCCACAGCACTCTACCAAGGGTGACAAAGTGAAACTCTGTCTCTAAAAAAAAAAAGATAAATAAATAAAATAAAATAAAAGAGAGAACCCAGCCGTATCTGATGCAGGGACTTTAACCACAGTCATAGCTCAGGGAGCACCGTGAGGAGGTAGCAAGCTGGATACAGCATATGATCCACAGTGGTGGAAATTTGATTAATTAGGCAAGTGATTGTGACCAGCTGGAAGTGGATGGGTCCCCACAGAGGTCCAGGATGGGAGGAAGCCTTTCCAGAGTTTTCAGCTGTTGGGGGAAGCTGTAAGTTGAGTGGGAAGCTTGGAAAAGTGGGCAGACTTAAACAGTATACAGCAACTAGATTTGAACGCTGTTTGGAGGGGATTTTCCATAGGTTTTGTGGCTGGTGAGGCAGCCATACTGAGGAGGTTGGGAGATGGCTTTGTAGGAAGGCCATGAGAACAGGCCTAAAGCATAGCTGTCTTAATTCCAGCTGCCAGAATCAGAACTCTGCTCTAGCGACCAGCTGAGGGACTCCCACGTCCCACTGGAAATGGAGTCAGGGGGCACTGTGAGACCGGTTACTGAAGGATTCTTGTGAGCTTTAAGATCCCAACCTAGCAGGGTCTGAATGCTGAGGAAACAATCAGGTAACCAATCAACAAAGGCAACTAAGTTTAGAATAAGGACCACAGAGGTTGCTGGCTATGTTTGCCATCTCCAAAAAAAAAAAAAATAGCACCACCTGGTGTCCCGGAGACATATTGCAACATACTATCATCAAGAGCAAGGACTTTTGCTTATGTGGCCTCTTGAAAGAGTTTGGCTATGCACAGGCTGAGGCCACTTCAAGACCTAAGCTCTGAGACAAGGTAATGTGAATCAAAGGAAGAAGTGAGAAGGAAAAAGGAAGACTAGGAAGAACATGAGGAGGAACCAACAGAAAAATTCAGGCAACATGAAAAACCAAAACAGAAGAACTCCCCCAAAGGACTATGAGACAGCTACTGCAGAAGACTCCACCTATAAAGAATTAATGAACTTGACAGAAAGGGAATTTAAAATATGGATGATAAAGATAATAAAAGGAAAGGATGAGAAAATGGAAAGACAGAACCAAAAGTAGAGAGATATGTAGAACACAGAAAGGATATAGCGAAGCTTAAGGAAATGAAGGGCTGGGCACGGTGGCTCATGCCTGTTGTCCCAGGATTTGGGAGGCCAACCTGAGCAAAGTAGACTGCCTGATCTCACAGGTTTGAGACCAACCTGAGCAAGAGCAAGACCCTGTCTCTAAAAATAGCTGGGTATTGTGGTGGGCACCTGTATTCCAAGCTACCTGGGAGGCTGAGGCAAGAGAACTGCTTAAACCCAAGAAGTTGAGGTTGCTGTGAGCTATGATGTCATGGCACTCTACTGAGGGTGATAAAGTAAAAATCTGTCTCCAAAAAAAAGAAGAAGAAAATCAGAAAACTATTATTTTTCTTTTGTTTGTTCTAAATTCATGGCTTCCCTCTAGTTATACATTTATCAGCTTCAGAGCATGCATGTATAGAGATTAGACATGTTACGGAACGTATCCATAAAGAAACAATAAATGCAAATAATATTATGTCTCAATATAGTAGCTTCATAAACCTGGATATTGCCTTGAAAATCAGTTTCAGAATTCCTTATTCTCCTTCTTTAGCATCTTAAAAACTCCAAAATTAACTCCTGAAATTTTTGGTACAGAAAAGCTTCTCCTAAAACGTCTTGCTTCTGGACTAAAGTTATAGAAGGCTATAGCTTAGGTTGATTTAAGAACTTGTCTTTTTGTTGTTGTCCTTGTTGTTGTTGATTTTGGCCAGGGCCAGGCTCGAACCTGCCACCGCTGGTATACGGGGCTGGCTCCCTACTCCTTGAGCCACAGACACTGCCCAAGAACTTGTCTTCTTTAGAAAGATGGGAAGGAGAAGACAAAGAAGGAGAGGAGTCAGATAGTCATGAATCTAGGGCCTTGGTCCAGAGGAGAAAAGCAAGTTAAATATGGTAACTAACTCAACAGAGGACGTGTGCTGAGAAGACAATCTTGGAGAAATCAAGGGTTATTTAACGCCATGCAAAGAAAATATTGCCACCATGTTTCTTTACATCAATATGACTTTCCATTGCATAGAGATGTGTACATAGACTTTAGCTACTACCTATGGTCCCTGGCATGTGGGCAATTCTCAAAAAAAGTGTGATTCATAAAGGAATATTTAGATAGTATCTTACATTGGGATACAAATCTCCTGTTTTCCTGACACTTTTCGTAAGTTCCAAAGAGAAAACTATGTTCGTTTTTGATATTTTGGCCTGGCAGTATTTGTTCTTGGAACAAAAGATATACTTTATATTATGGTATGAAGGATATTTAAAGATCAGCTGTAGAAACAGATGTTAACAGAAACACAAGTTGAGAAAATATTCTATGGGGAATTTTAAAATCATTTTTTGGGGAAAAGGGGACATTCTTTTCAAATATGGGAAATAACTGAAGACAAAGCCAATGTCCAACATTTTGTTGTGATTCTCAAATGGTGCCAATTTCCCAGTCCTGGCACTCAAATTCTTGCCAAGAGCAGTGAGCTGCACACGTATGGGAGTTCTTTTACACCCGGTGAGCAATTCATAGGTGTCTCATGAGTCTGTAATGATGGCCAGATTCCCAAAATTCAGGAAAAGAACAGACTAGAGCAGAATGATAATACAATTCAGTGGCATCATGTACTATAAGAGTAAAATAAAAACCAACCGACCATCAAAAAGATTGTCCGAGTTCCATTTAACAATAATGTAGAAGATAATCCTGGAAGTCTAAGTGCACCTGGCCACATGTTAACTTTGGTTCTTTCTTTCTGCCCGTGCTCTCTTCTTTATTTTGCCTATGTCTGATGTGATAGGACACAGGCAGCAAGTGACACAGGGTCTGCCCTGCAAAGTGAGGTACAAGTAGAATGGAAGGAAGTGTTAAAGGTTTATTTTTAAAAAATTCATCGGACATTCACACCCACTTTTATAAATCAATGATCAGTGTATGCAGTACTTTAATCAAAGAAGAGAGGAAATGCATTAATGGGTGTCAGAAAACAGATGACCAGGGCATCACTCCAGAGCCTACGGTCCTGTGAAATGGCAAAATTCAGCTGTGAAAGACAGTTCTTAGAGATTAAATGGTGTCTGCTCCAAAATGGTTTTTTATTTAAAACTACCACATAAAATATTCAGTCTTCATTATTGCTTTTTGAAATTATGATATGTAATTAGTGTTATTATTAGTGAGAGATCCAGAGATAAAGAGAAATTTTGTTTCAATTGTTTTTTTTTAAGTTTAAGCTTTTCTTAATAACTGAAAGAAATACAAGATATTGGAATAAATGGAATAGACTTGAGAGAAGAGATGTTACATTTAAATTATGTATAGGTTTTCTAAACGGAGGAGTTTGGGGTTGGAAGAGGTATAGGAAAATTGCCCACATCAAATAAAATCCAGAGTCCACACCGTGAATTGCATGTTCTGGTCTTAGCCTGCTTCTCCATCTTTCTTTCCTTTCACACAAGCCTGTCTTCATGGGATTGTGACTTGTACAGTCGCTGTATTAATTAATTTGAGCTGCTACAACAAATGACCAGAGTCTTGGTGTTTAAAGAACATGTATTCATTTCTCACAGTTCCAGAGGCTGAAATGTCCAAGATCAAGGTGCTGGCAAACCTGACTCTGGTGAAGGCTCCTTCCAGATTTGCAGATGGCGGCCTCCTCATTGCATCCTCATGTTGCAGGGTGGAGAAGGAGGAAAAAAGCAAACTCTCTCATTGCCTCTTATTAAGGCAATCATCCTATCAGGAAGGTCCATCTTTGCAGCCTAATTATCTCCCAAAAGCCCTATCTCCGAATACTCTCACATTCAGTATTAGGGTTCCATCATATAAATTATTTTGGAGGGGTGGCATTTAATCCATAGATGATTTTGGAGGGGTGGCATTTAATCCATAGATGTTGTACAGAGCTTCCTGCTCAGTTTCAAGCTCTGCTGTTGCCATTCTGAAATCCTTAATTATTTTGTCTTTGAATTTCTGTGTTTAAATGAAGTCCAGGGAGATGATGAAGCACCCCCTTAAGTAGAAACAAAAAAATTTTTAACTATTTTTGTTAGCAAAAAGCAAAGGGAGAGTGTTGTGGCAGCATGTTAAGAATTTATTTTAGTAACAGATCTACAATGAGGATAGTACAAATAGATCTGAGTGCTTTGGTGAGCTCTAAGGTAATTAATATCTGTGAAGATGTGACAATTATGACCCGTCTTGGTCCTTTAGTCCATTCAGAATATTGTAACAAAATACCATAATGATTAGGTAGCTTATAAGCAACAGAGATTCATTTTTTACAGTTTCAGAGGCTAAGAAGTCCAAGTTCCAGACACTGGCAGGTGTCTGGTAAGGGAATGTTTCCTGGTTTATAGATGATGCCTTTTTGCCGTGTCCTTTCCCTGAGGAAAAGGCAAGGCAGTTCCCGAGATGCTAAATGCACCGACAAGGGTTCTTGCCCCAGGACCTAATTATCTAATTATTTCCCAAAGGCCCATCATATTGGAAGGTGAAGTTTGGGGAGACACATTCAGACCAAAGTATGACCGGCATAATTTTTCTCATGTGAAAATAAATACATACAATTTTAGGAAGCAAAATGTTAATCTTTATATTATATTAAAAATAATTGGGTAAATTTGTCTTATTCTATTTCTTTTCTTCTAAATGCTAAATTTCGTAAGCAACATGCTCATCTAATAAAATGGAGTGTATATGACCGATCACAAAAGTAAATATAACTCAAACAAATTGGGTGACTATATGAAGCCAGCTGTTTTTAACTATAGCAGGGAGAAGTATGAATACGTGACATTCTGTCAATATTATCTGTCATGTTCAAGGAGACTGTTCATTAAGTAAAGCTATAAACTTCCTCTTGTAAGGCATAGGTGTTACTTGTTTTATTTTATTATTTAATTTATTTATTTTAATCATAACTGTATACATTTATGAGGTACAATGTGATGACTTGATATACAATATGGAATGCTTAAGTCAAACTGATTAACATAACCATCACCTCACTTACTTATTTTTTTGTGGTAAGACATTTATAGTTTATTCTTAGTTGTTTAGAAACGTACCCTTGCATTGTATACCTTGGTGGAGATCCCTTCAGTCGCTCTCCCCTCTCCCACCACACACTTTATCCTTTCCCCTTCCACCTTTCCACCTTCTTTTCCCTTGTAGACTATGGTGTTTTTATATTGGTTTCATAATAATATTGAGTATATTGGATACTTTTTTTCTATTAAAGATATTTTACTAAGAAGGAAGTATTTCATCTCCATTCAGGTAAACATAAATGATGTATAGTCATCTTCTTTTATGGCAGAATCGTGTTTCATGGTGTACGTAGACCATAGTTTGTTAATTCACTCATGGGTTAATGGGGGAAGGTTTCACATCAGAATTCTACAAAACCTTCAAAGAGGAACTAGTACCTATATCACATAAACTTTTCCAAAACATAGAAAAGGTGTTGCTTTTTAATTAAAAATTGTCAATAACAGTAAGTTATGACTGACTATATTTTTATTACAAAATTCAAGCAGTGCATATATGTAAAGTTAAATGCAAACCATTTTCCTCAAGTGGCATCCCCTTCACACTTCAAATTGGTACTCTTTCACCATGCATACTGCTGGCAGCGCTACCATTGCACATGCCACCTAAATTGAAGACCTATTCTGTTTTGCATATATATGTATGCATTTACATCTCTCTAAATATAGTTTCGTACACAAATAACCTATTTGTGCACTTCCGTTTGTAAAATGAAATCTGAAGTGAACATTCATTGGCTTACACTCAGGTAAACTCTCCTTTTCTGTTTAAAAGCAATCTAATGCTTCATTGGAGAACCCACTGCATTGTCTTCCCCATCCTCTACGTTTCTGAGTAGGGTTGGACCGCATGTGCTTCCTGGTGAACCTCGATTGGCTTGTCTAATCCGTATGTCCTTCCTCCAGGTCACAGTGCCGGGCTTCTGGGAGCAGCCAATAGGATTGCTGATGGTTAGACATTAAGAGAAGGAGGAGGCTTAAATTTAAACCCATCTGAGCCAATGGGAAAACGGTGACAGGATTGAAGATTGTGATAAGCTGTACTACGTGCTTGCACAGTCAACAGGTGAGCTTTCCTCAGGCTAGATAGGATTTTCATGTCTTCAAAATGATCATTGAGGCCAAAAATTCAGAACACCATTATTCTAATATTAAAATAATATTATACAACATTAAGGTATTATACTCTCGGTTCAGTGTGTTGCCTGTGAGATTTAAAAATTTTTGTATTTCCATGCAGGCCTGGCCACCCCTCATTTCCAACCCACATGTGCACTTTTTGGCAAGCAGCCTGAGTCTCTACTTCAAATGCAGAAGACTGTTCTACCCCTTTCATAACATCTTTCTGGGTAAAAAGGATTAGTGGGATGATACCCAGTTAAAACTTTATAACCCAACTGGAGATGAGTTTAAGGAGCCAGGTCCTCTGGCCTCTCTGACCAACACTGAATAGTGAGCTGAGATAATTATTAGGTAAATGTTTCCTTTAGGAACTACAGATTTGATTTAATGCAAGCTTATGAATTGATATTTTTCCCTAGAAGGATATTGACATGTTCTAGGTGATGTTATCGAGAGCCCTATTCTCCCCCCTCCTTTTTATCTAGAGAGGAAAAAAATATTATTAAACATCAAGGGAGTATAAAATACACCCCTGGCTTCCATCCTTTCTCAGAAAATCCAGGTCTTCAATGAAAGCTATCAGAAGGAGCTCTGTTTACAATGGAAATGATCAGTGGTTAGGGAGGATGTGGTGCTTTTGCCCTTGAAGTTCATGAAACATCCCCCCAATGCCCAATTGACTTCAAAAACTTTTCTTTTTACTTAAAGTAGTTTGAAGTGAGTTTTAATCAATCATAGTCAACATCCTGACTAATGAACTTGTCAAACAAAGGGAAGACATAGCTTTTTATGCTCATGGAGTGAGGAATATACTAATGAGGATAGGTAATAGGATGGAGAATGAGATGCGGGCTGGGGGTTCACAGAGCAAAGTCTCTACAAATGAGCTAATTCCTGAAACGGAGTCTTAAATAGGCATTAGTGTTATGTGAACGAAAGACAGCAGAGCAGTTCAGGTGGAGGGCAGGTTGAGAAAATGTACAGGAATGAGAGAGAGAGAGAGAACAGTGAGTTCAGAGAAATTAAGAGAGTTCTTCTTCATTCAAAATATACTGTACTGGTTGAGTGCATGTATCTCTGCATATCTTGTTATTAAAATGGACACAATTCTTGTCCTCAAGAATCTTACAGTGTTGTGAGAAAGAAGACGAACTGGCAAATGAATGTAACACATAAGGTAATTGTGAATAATATAAACAAAAAGAAAGGTGATTAAAGACAATGGTAGATTGAGGTGGGAAAGTCAGGAAAAGCCTCTCTGATAAGATAATGTGATGAAAGCTTTTAATTATCTCCCAATAGTCTTGTGCCTTACATTATAGAACACTTGAGTTTTTCCTGGCTACACAGCCACACAGCCAACATTGCATTTCCTAGTGTCCTATGCAGTTGGTGATTAAGATCTGGCCATGGGGTATGAATGAAGTAAAATGTACAAGTGAGTCCTGCCTCTCTTTGCCTTTTGTTTTTTCCCAATGTCCAAAAGTTGAACCTGGTAGTGGAGATGTAGAGAGCTGGAAAATGGAAGCTGGACCTTGAGGCTAAGCAACATGATCAAAGATGCTTCAGTCTCTGACACAGTGGAGCTGCTACAACAGCCTCAGACCACTCATCCTCAGATTCATATGTGACAAAGGGATAAACTTTTATTTTGTTTAATTCATCATTTTGGCCATTGTTATGATAGTCCAGTCTATAGTCAACTAAATATAGGTTGTATTTGAGAATTTCTGAAATACCAGAGGAATCAGGAGGTTTTATGGACAAAAAGAATTTCTATTAAGGGAATAGCAAGAATGAAAGTCCCCAAATAAATTAGAAATTTCCAATGACAGCAAGAAATCCCACATAAAAGGAATAGGATAAACAGGAAAAATTAGTTGCTGAAGTCAAGAGATTTTACATCAGTCAAATTATTTAAGCCTTGCAGTCCATGGTAAGGACTTTTTCTTTTTTTTAATAATTTTATTGAATCATAATTCTGTACATTGGTGCAATCATAGGGCACGATTCATATACATTCAGAAATGTTTTGATCGTACTGTTACAGTTAGCCTTCAGGGCATTTTCTTGATCCCTATATAAAGACATTGATACTCTACATTTAATAAGTTTCCCCAGTACCCTGCTAAGATGCACCGTAGGTGTGATCCCACCAATTGCCCTCCCTCCACCCATACTCCCCCCTCCCCTCCCCTCCCTTTCCCCTTTCCCTGTA
>CAUYON010016644.1:0-11977 GCA_963573935.1 Arctocebus calabarensis
AGTTGCTCATGTCTGTTAGAGTCTCTTATAAATTTTTTTTTTTTTTTGAGACAGAGCCTCAAGCTGTTACCTTGGATAGAGTGCTGTGGCATCACAGCTCACAGCAACCTCCAATTCCTGGGCTCAAGCGAGTCTCCTGCATCCGCCTCCCAAGTAGCTGAGTCTACAGGTGCCCGCCACAACACCCAGCCATTTTTTGGCTGCAGCTGTCATTGTTGTTTGGCAAGCCCGGGCTGGATTTGAACCCACCAGCTCAGGTGTATGTGGCTGGTGCCTTAGTCCATTGAGCCACAGGTGCCAGACCATGGAGTCTCTTATAAATTGAGGTGCATTCTGGTTGGGCACATAAATGTTAATAATTTAAATCTCATCATGTTGAGTGTTACCCTTAACTAATATGAAGTGACCATCCTTATCTTCCCTTACCTTTGTTGGTTTGAAGCCTATTGTATCCATGAATAAAATTGCCACACCTGCTTTTTCCTGATTTCCATTTGCCTGAATTACAGATGACTATCCCTTCACTCTGAGTCTATATTTATCTTTTAAGGTAAGATGAGATTCTTGTATTCAACAGATACCTGGCCTGAGTTTTTATATCCAGTCAGCCAACCTGTGCCTCTTTAGAGGACACTTTAAGTCATTCACATTAATTGAGAGTATTGATAAGCCTGGTAGTATTTTGGGTATTGAGTTTTTCAAAAGTCCAATGGACATTTTGAATCCTTTCACCACTGTGGAACTTGGAGTTTGATCAAAAGTATCTGAGTGGGTTTACTTTGGTGGTAGAGGTTTCTGCTGGAGGATAGGTCTGAGAATATCCTGGAGAGCTGGTTTAGTTATGCAAAATGGAGAGCTGGTTTAGTTATGCAAATTTCTTCAACATGTGAATGTCATTAAAGATTTAGTTTTTCCATCATAAATGAAACTCCGTTTAGCTGGATACAGGATTCTGGGTTGAAAGGTATTTTGTTTTAGAAGATTAAAAGTTGATGACCACCCTCTTCTAGCTTAAAAGGTTTCAGCAGAGAAACCTTCATTCTAATATTCTTCCCCTGGTAGGTTATGGTTTTCTTATGTCTGGCTGCTTTCAGAATTTTCTCCTTCATATTAACTTTGATGAAATTAATTATAATGTGTCTAGGAGATGGTTTATTTGGGTTGAATCATGCTGGGTTCTGAAATGGTCTGCGATCTCAATTTCAGAATCTCTTGCCATGTTTGGGAAGTTCTCCTCAATTATCTCTGGCAGTAGAGCATCTGGTCCTTTTGAAGCAACCTCGTCACCTTCAGGAATTTCTATAAGGCAAATATTACTTTTCTTTGAATTATCCCAGAGCTCTCTGAGAGAATGATCTGTTTCTGCTCTTCACTTCTCTTCCTGTTTGAGTGTTTGGGAGTATTCCTAAGCTTTGTATTCAATGCCAGAGATCCCTTCTTCTGCATGCTCCATTCTGTTACTGAGGGATTCTACTGTATTTTTGAGCTCTTTGAAGGCTGCAAGTTCTTGCTTCAATGTGTCAAAATCTTTGGTGATTTTGTCTTTGAATTCATTGAATTCTTGAGACAACTTTTGAATTATTCCTTGAAATTCTAATTCCATCTTTACCTCCATTCTGTTGATCTTCTTTGCCATCCAACTTCTGAACTTGATTTCTGACATCTCAGCCATTTGTTTATGAATGGGATCATCTGGTGTGCCTGTTTTGTCATTTCTTGGGGGAGTTGGTCTACTCTCATTATTTATGTTGCCAGAGTTTTTCTACTGATTCTGCCATGGTTATTTTTCACTGTTTGGCAAGATGGATAGGTAAGGTGAAATTGGATTGGGGGTTCCTGTTTTTGTGGTTAACCAACCCTTTGCCAAGGACCTGGGACTGGTGACTGTAGCTTTCCCCCCTACAGCTTTTCAAAGGGCCCATACAGTATTACAGTCTGAGTCTCTGGGGACCTACTTGGTGTGGTGGGGTTAGGTGGCTCTGTCTTGTAGTCAGCTGGTCTTTTTCCAATCCTAGTGGGTCAGTAATCTTGGGTTGAATTCTCAGCTATGGAGCAATACAAGCAGCTAAGATACCCTGCCCTCCACGGGCAGAGGAAAATGAGAGAGGATAATGAACCTTCTCATTGCCACACAATCAGGGTACCACCCAAGAAGGTCCTTGGGTGATTGGCCCAGTTTAGGAGTTCCAAACCAATTGACCCAGTCAGTACCAACTTTCAAGTGTGAGAGTTCGAAAGGTCTCCAGCAAATAGATAGCAGAGGGCTACTGGCTGCTCAAATATGGCTCACTCTGGTGCTCTGAGGAGTCAGAATGGCCCACCCAGTAGCAGACTTGGACCAGGGAGCTGGTATCTCTTTTCCCACCTTGCACCTCTTACCCAGTCACTGGTAACCCCACATGACTGTGGTCCTGCTGGATCCATTCAAAGCCTCCATTCATGGCTTTGAATCTGCCAGAGTTAAAGGAAAGTCAATGCCCCCTCAGCCTGGCCACCACCCTCTGCCACCTGCTGGTTGGGGGAGCTGAGGCCTGCTGCCACAGGTACTCAATGGCAACTGGAGAGTGTTCCACCTGAGGTCATTCCAAATCTGAGGATAACAAGTCAGCAAATGATTTTCTCCCTCAGCCACCACACCTTTGCCTCAGCTGCCCTTCAGCACTGGTATCCTTATAGGGTGTGGTCTGACTTCCTCTGGCAGTCCTCAGAGTTGGGGAGGTGTCTCTCCAAGATTAGACCCCAGCAGGATGTCTCTACTATTGCTGAATCTTCATGGCAGATATCCCTGTGCAGCTCTCAGGTGGCTCCCATGGTCAGGGAGATGGCTGTAGCGCTGTTCCAGTTGTGCAGGGCATGTGGCTCCAGCAGCAGGTTGGGGTTCATGGCACACAGTTGTGGTAGGGCAGGACCCCCAGTGGCTCTGGCAGGGCAGGGTTTAGGTGAGCAGCTCTGGCAAGGTGGCTCTGGCTGGGCAGGCGCAAGGTATGGGGCTCTGGCAGGGTGGTGCGTGGTGTGTTGGGTTCTGGCAGGGTGGAGCACATGACTTGCAAGCCTCCTCTTGCAGCTGGTTTGCACTTTAGCAGAGTCAATCCTGACAGCCTCCCTCCTTTGTCTGTACTACTGCTGGGCTCACTGTTACAGTATAGCTTTTCTACCACAGCCCTTGCAGTGCCTGGACCTGGCAATGAACTGCAGACATTCTAGTCTCTGCAGGGGTTAGGCTTCTGGACTATCAGGCGAGAGGGGGAGGGGGGACTGGAAGTTCAAATTGGCAGGAAAAATATTAGTTCAACTTTCATGCCTGGGAAGAGACTGCTCAGGGTCATAGCAGGGTCCTTCTGGAGTAGTCCCCTTCCTGCAACTCTCTCCAGTGGGGTGAAACAAGAGGTCCTCAGTTCACTGCTCACCTGTAAAAAACCTACAGTGAGCCAAAAAAAAAAAAAGAAAAGAAAAGAAAAAACACTCCTGGGGAAGGGTGCAGGTACTTTTGCTTTGGGAAGAGTCTTGTACCTGAAATTTGCTTTCTTGGAGTCTCAGCTTGCCTCAGCCGAGGTGACGTGCAGTTATCACTCTTCTCTCTCAGTCTTCATCATTGTTGGGTACTTTCTGGTCATAATCCTTCCCTCTGGATGGGAGCTTCTGTTGAAAGCTGGCTCCAGCCAGCCGTCTTACCTGTCCTCCATAACTGATGGTTTTAAGAAAGAAAATTTAAAACCAGGAATTTTAAAATGTTGAAAAGATGGTACATGTAAGTCATGAAGGTTTGTGAGGAAGAAATTAGAAAAAAAAATTATATGTGATTAAGTCGATTATAATGAAGAGGAAATCTCTAGTTAAAACAACAAAGTTGTCTGTTCTCAGTTCTCGCAAGTTCTTCAGACTTATGTTTGAAACCTCTTAAATTTCTATTCTTGTATACATATTTAAAGTAATGAGAAAAAAATGCATCAAAAATCAGTACTCAAAGGATCAATTCACAACCATAGGGTTAATATAAAGTTTGTTAAAAACTGTTTTTCTATCTTTTTGCCTGCTAAAAACTGTGGTTGCTATGTTATAAATAGCTTTGAGATAAGGTACCAGTGCTGAGCAGAAGACCCAAGGTCAGTTACTCATTTGGAACTAAAGAAAAAATGAGTCCTCTTTGCTTTTTGAAACAGAAGCTGTTTTTCTTCCTGAACTGACTTTACTCTGTCTGGCTCTTGCAGTAACTGAAATGACTTTATTCAACAAACTGGTACCATGTCAAAAATTGACGGGAAACTGCATGTTGCCTACAGGTCACAAAGTTCTAGGAAAGCTGAAAGAATGAACAGAACTTTAAAGGCTAGTATAAAAATCTGCCAAGAATCTAAACCAGTGAATCCAGGCTTTACCATTAGCATTAGCACAGTCCCCCTCCCAGTGTAAGAAATTTACCAGGGACTTGGAGAGAACTGGAAAACAGAACTTACTAACCAACTAATGTCACTGGGAAAAATAATGAAAAAGATTTTAGAGGGGGTGAATGATAGACATCATAAATAATTTATCTTCCTCAGTCCATCCCTATTCTCCAAGTGTGGATTAAAGATTGGAGCCTGATCCCACTGAAACCACAGTGAAAAGGCCCCTACTTGGTGATCCTGTCCACACCAACAGCAGTGAAGGTGGACAGCATTCCTACCTGGATACCTCACTGGTGTGTGAAATCAACCAGTGATGAGGAGTGGACAGTACAAGGACATCCAGAGCATCCCCACCGCCTTATCCTGAGAAAGCAGACTACAGCTCTGCTCTGGTCACATACTGGGAGCTGCCTAGTCTATTACGACAGAAGCTTGAGGATGAGCAGCAGCAACATGGGACTGATTCTTTGCTTTGAACTTTTTCACCTTTCTTCTTTAATCATAGGTGCAAAACATGGTGAAGTTTGTAAAAAATGTATCTAAGAAGTAACCCAAACTAGACAAACTTTCAAAATTGTGTTATTGGTTTACTCTTATTATAAATGTACAGGAAAGCCTAAAGGAACTTGCATACATAATAGCACCCAATTTCAGGTATTGTGTGCCCCCTAGTGGTTCTGCTTTTCACTACAATCCTTCATAACTCCCAGAGCAGACTGAATTTTCTATGAGGTATACTGATGTTCCTAGAAAGACAGTAATCTGAGTTGTAACAGAAGGAATACCTAAGTATTCAAGTATTATGAATACAAGTATTCTGAACCTTTGACACATACCAAGTTTTTAATAATGTAACGTTTGAGGGAGTATGCATGACTCTACCTTTGGAATGACAATCTACTAAAAGAGATAAGTACATATGCCACAGATTAGGTATCTGTGCAGGATGTATGCACTTGCCTTATATAATTTGAGCCACACGGATTAAGCCAATTACAGTATCCAGTACATTTATAAAAAGGGACAGCTCTTTCCCCTTATACCACTGGAAACAGTTACCCAAAAGATGGTGGGCCTCCTTCTCTTAGTTGTAACTGAGAAAATTGTAATCCATTGATACTAAGTATAACAAACACTTATGACCCTAGATGAGCAAAAGGTGAAAGCTTTATGTTAGGAATAAGTGTACATGGAAGAGACCCTATCATAGGTATAACAATAAAAGTAAAATAACTGGTGTGGCACCTGTGGCTCAAAGGAATAGGGCACTAGCCCCGTATACCAGAGGTGACAGGTTTAAATCCAGCCCTGGCCAAAAACTGCAAAAAAAAAAAAAAAGAAAAGAAAAATTAGAATAACCAAAAGCAACTCAAAGCCTATGTACCAGACTTTCTATGATGAATTACAACAACCTGCTCTAGACCTTCCTCCCTAAAGCTAAAATCTTATTCCTCCACCTGGCAGAAAACACTGCTCAATCTTTAAATATAAGATCTTGCTTTGTCTGTAGCAGAACAATGAGTAGCAGCAAATGGCCCTGGGAAGCCAGAGAAGTCATTCCCTCAGCTCTTACTCCTAATGTCACTCACTATAAGCTTGCAGTTGGAGTATAGCTTCTGGACCCTAAAAACATCCATCATAGGCCAATACTGTTTAGTCAGAGAAAGAAACAACTTCACCACCCCGGTAGGGAAGCTGTCTTAAAAATGTATAATAAAAGCACCAATAGTTACCTGGTGGAGCAAGGACATAACTGAACTAAATCCCCTGGGTAGATTCCCAATGCTCAAAGCTGCTTGGGACAATCTAGGGATCAGCATTAACTAGGCAGCTCCACCAGACCTCTACTGGATCTGTGGACACTGGGCCTACATTATGCTTCAAGATAGATGCCAAAGGAATTGTGTAATAGGAACGATCAAACCTTCCTTCTTCCTGCTGACCCTAGAGACTGTGTAACTGTTAGATTTTTCACTTTGTGCTTCTACATTGAAAAGACAACAGCATAATGTGGTAACAACAGATTGGAGTGACAATGAATGGCCTGCTGACACCCCCATCAACAACATAGATTTCCTCTTACCCCGGGACCATCACCACCCATTGTCCTAAAACACAGACCCAAGGAAATATGGGGGTTGGGGATTTAAGGGAGTCTTGTGATTTGAGGAGTCAAGACCAATTCTGGGGTCCTTGACCCATCCTCAGACCATCCTGGCTGGGACAAGGAGGCAGTTCTGAGCCAGGATGTTCTAAGGATGGGTCAGAAAATACAGAATCTCAATACATATGTTAAATTGGATTATCTGATTATAAACAGTTTTAGAAATAATAACAAATGAGACCAGCAAAGCCTTAACCCTATTGGCCCATGAAAAAATCCAAACAAGAAATGATGTTTATCAAAACTGATTGGCCCTAGATTATCTTCTAGCGGCTGAAGGAAGAGTATGTGAAAAATTCAGTTTAACTAACTGTTGCTTATGGATTGATGATGAAGGATAAGTAATTGAAGATATAACTAAAAGAATAGCTAAAATAACTCATGAACTTATACAAGTGTGAATGAATTTAATCCAGATTCCTTATTTGATGGATGGTTTTCTAAAGTAGGAGGATTTAAAACTATGATTATAGGTTTTCTTTTTATAATTTGAGAATGTTTGCTTTTGCCTTGCTTATTATCTATCTTTATTCAATTTCTCAAAGGCATAGTCTCTGCAATTGTGATAAAAGAGAACAAGGCAAAGTGTTCATGGCTCAACAATATTATCAAGTAGCCATAAATACCAACAATAAATGAGATGAGACCCCATTCCTAATCTATGGGGTCTCAAAGGGAGGAATGAGGAAGGAGAAACAAATCTTATACTTCTTAGAGATCCCAAGAAAGCAGCAGGCAGCTGCAGGAGAACTCCTTCTCCAAAGATCAGGACAAACTCTACACTGAGCTGAAATAATCTTGAAAAGAAAAAGAAAAAAATACTTTGTAATTAATAAGAACTGGTTTCTAACATCTGTAGTCATAACTATGTAGCTGATATTGAACTGAAGTAAAAGAAAGGTATAAAAAAGCCTGGAAAAAAAATGTTCCTCAGAACTCAGCATTTCACACCTTGAGGCAACTGAGTTCTTGCTGGCAATTAAAGGTTTCTTCTTCTACATTGTTGGTGATTCTCTCTTTTAATTGGCCATTTTCCTACAGCAGCCTCAGCCTGCTAATTAGCTGGGACTACAGGTGCCTCTCGAGACTCTTGGCTAGTTTTTTCTATTATCATTTTTATTTATTTTAAATTAATATAAGGGTACAAATTTTTAGATTACATTGTTCTCACATCCAAGGAAAAGTTCCAGTTGCGAAAGAACTGCACACCCAGGGGGCGTGGTATAACCTTATGCATTGTGCCCATTAGGTGAAATCCCACCAAATACCCTCTTTCATTTGTCAATAGTCCTCCCCCTCCCCCTTCTCCCTGCTTCCCTCCCTCTGAACTAGACTGTATTTATGTTTTATTGATAATGTGAGCATATAATTGTTTATATATTGGTTTCATATTAGTGTTGGGTACATTGAGTACTTTTTCCCATTCTTGTGATACTTTAATAAGAAAAATGTGTTTTGATGACTATTGTAGGGAGGAAGGGGGAAGATGGCTGACTGGAGCCAGCTTTTAACAGAAGCTCCCATCCAGAGGGAAGGATAATGACCAGAAAGTACCCAATAAAGCTGAAGATGGGGAGCCAAGCTGAGAGAGAAGAGTGATAACTACACATCACCTCTGCTGAGGCAAGGTGTATCTCCAAGAAAGCAAATTTCAGGTACAAAATTCATCCCAAAGAAAAAGTGTCTGTACCCTCCTCCAAGAGTTTTTTTTTTTTTTTGCTTCCTGGGAGCTCCACAAGCAAGTGGGGAACTGAGGACCTCTTGTTTCATCCCACAGGACAGAGTTGCTGGAAGTGGGGACTACTTCTCCAGATGGACCCTGCTGTGAGCCTGGATGTTCTCTTGCCACACATGAAAGTTAAACAAATGTTTTCCCTGCCATTTTGAACTCCCAGTCCACCCTTCCCTCCTTACCTGGTGGCCCAGAAGCCTAGCCCCTACAAAAACCAGAATGTATGTGGTTTATTGCTAGAACTGGGCATTGCAAGGGCTGTGGTAGTGAAGCTGTGCTATAGCAGTGAGCCTAGTAGTAGTGCAGACCAACAAAGGGGGGACGCTGTTCTGCTTGGCTCTGCAAAAGCCCAAATCAATGGCAGGTGGAGGCTTGGGAGTAGTTCAAACCTGCTGCCATGTAACCCACACTGCCTAAGCCCACCACTGCACAATCTGCACAGCTTGAAACCACCGCCATGTAGCCTGCACTGTCCAAGGCTGCAGGAACCGTAGAAACCACCTTATAGCTATGCAGAGACACCTCCCATGAAGCTTCAGCAATAGTAGCGCCATCCCACCAGGGCTTAATTTTGGAGTGATACCTCCCCAACTCTGAGGCCTGCCAGAGGGAGCCAGACCTTGCCCTATAAGGATACCAGAATGATAGAGCAGCTGGGGCAAAGTCACCGTGGCTGAGGGAGAAAAACATTTGCTGACTTGTTATCCTCAAGTTTGGATTGAGGTCAGGTGGAATACTCCCCAGTTACAATTGAGTACCTGAGGCAGGTAGGCTTTAGCTCCCTCTACCAGCTGGTGGAAGAGGGTGGTGGAGAGCATTGACTTTGCTTTGACTCTGGCAGGTGCAAAGCCCTGGCATATTTGCTTATTGGAGAGAAATGGGCCACAGCCCTGTGGAGTTACCTGTGACTTGGGGTGAAGGAGGCACAAGGTGGGCACCAGCCCCTCTGGTACAACTCTTCTACTGGGTGGGCCTTTCTGACTTCACAGAGTACCAAAGCGAGCCACACTTGAGCTGCCAGTAGACTCCTGCTATCTAGTGGCTGGAGACCTTTTGAAATATTTCACTTGAGAGTTGGTACTAACTGGGACAATTGGTTTGGAATGCCTAACCTGGGCCAATCACCCAAGGACCCTCCAAGGTGGCACCCTGGTTGTGTTGTAGTGGGAAGGTTTGATTTTCCTCTTCTAGTTGTTGCCCATAGTGGGCAGGGTGTCTTAGTTCCTTGTATTTATCCACAGCTGAGACTTCAACTTAGAGTCACTGATTCACGAGGATTGGACAGAGACCAGCTGTATACAAGACAGAAACACTTAGCCCCACCACACCAAGCAGGTCCTGAGAATCTCAGGTTGTAGTCCTGTATGGGTCCTCTTGCAAAGCTGTAGGGAAAAGCTACAGTCACCAGTCCCAGCTCTTTGGCAAAGGGCTGGTTCATCACAACTCCAGGAGCCCCCAGTCCAATTTCACCTTACCTGCTCATATAGCTAAATGGTGAAAAACAATCATGGGGTAGAATCAGTGGAAAAACTCTGGCAACATGAATAATCAGAGTAAATCAACTCCCCCAGGGAACAACAAAGCAGACACACCAGAAGATCCCATTCATAAACAAATGGCTGAGATGTCAGATAGTGAGTTTAGAATTTGGATGGCAAATGAGATTAACAGAATGGAAGTTAAAGTAGGAATTAGAAATTCTAGGAATAATTCAAACGTTGTCTCAAGAATTCAGTGAATTCAAAGACAAAATCATCAAATATTTTGACACATTCAGTAAAGAATTTGCAGCCCTCCAAGATCTGAGGAATACAGCAGAATCCCTCAGTAACAGAATGGAGCAGGCAGAAGAAATGATTTCTGAATTTGATGACAAAGCTTTTGAACACTCCAAAGTGCTGAAAGAGGAAGAGAAGTGGAGAGCAAAAACAATCAATCTCTCAGAGAGCTGTGGGACAACTCCAAACAAACATTTGCCTTACAGGAATTCCTGAAGGTGATGAGGTTGTTCCAAAAGGCACAGATGCTCCACTCCAAGAGCTAATTGAGGAGAACTTCCCCAAAATGGCAAGAGATACTGAAATTCAGATAGCAGACAGTTTCAGAATCCCAGCACTTATCCAAATAATGCATCTCCCAGACACATTATAATGAACTTCGCCAAAGTTAATATAGAAGGAGAAAATCTGAAAGCAGCCAGATGTAAAAAAACCATAACCTACAAGGGAAGAATATTTGAATGACTGCAGATCTCTCTGCTGAAACCTTTCAAGCCAGAAGAGGATGGTCATTGACCTTCAACCTTCTAAAATAAAACAACTTTAAATCCAGGATCCTGTATCCAGCTAAACTGGATGGAAAAAAATAAATACTTTAATGACATTCACGTGTTGAAGAAATTTGCCATAAATATACCAGCTCTCCAAGATATTCTCAGACCCATCCTCCACAATGACCGGCAGAATGCTCTACCACCAAACTCACTCAGAAATTTTTGATCAAATACCAACTTCCACAATGGCAAAAGGATTAAAAATGTCCACTGGATTTTCAAAAAATTCAATACTCAAAATACTACCAGACTTATTAATACTCTCAATTAATGTGAATGGCTTAAATTATACTCTAAAGAGACACAGGTTGGCTGACTGGATATAAAAACTCAGGCTAGATATCTGCTGTATAGAGAATCTCATCTTACCTTAAAAGATAAATATAGACTCAGGGTGAAAGGATGGAAATCTATAATTCAGGCAAATGGAAATCAGAAAAAAGCAGGTGTGGCAATTTTTATTCATGGATACAATAGGCTTTAACCTAACAAAGTAAGGTAAGATAAGGATGGTCACTTCATATTTGTTAAGGGAAAAACTCAAAATGATGAGATTTCAATTATTGACATTTATGCGCCCAACCAGAATGTGCCTCAGTTTATAAGAGAGGCCCTAACAGATATGAACGACTTGATATCCTCCAGCACCATACTTTTTGGAGATTTTAAAACCCCTTTGGCAGTGTTGGATAGATCCTCCAATGAGAATCTAAGCAAAGATATTTTAGACTTAAACTTAACCATTCAATAATTGGATTTAATAGACATCTACAGCACATTTCAGCCTAACAAAACTGATTACACATTCTTCTCATTAGCCCATGGAACATGCTCTAAAATTGATCACACCTTAGGTCACAAGTCTTACTTCAGCAAATTTAAAAGAATAGAAATTATTCTTTGTATCTTCTCAGACCATAATAAATAAATCTTCTTGGAATAAAAGTTGATCTCAGTAACAACAGGAATCTGCATACTCAAAAACATGGAAAGTAAATAACCTTCTGTTGAATGATAGCTGGGTAACAGATAAGATTAAGAAGGAAATTACCAAATTTTTGGAAAAAAATAATAATGAAGACTTGAATTCCCAGAACCTCTAGGACAGGGGTCCTCAAACTTTTTTAAACAGGGGGCCAGTTCACTGTCTCTCAGACCGTTGGTGGGCTGGACTATAGACTAAAAAAGAAACTATGAACAAATTCCTATGCACATCGCACATATCTTATTTTGAAGTAAAAAAAAAATGGGAACAAATACAATATTTAAAATGAAGAACAAATTAAATCAACAAACTTACCAGTATTTCAATGGGAACTATAGGCCTGCTTTTGGCTAATGAGATGGTCAATGTCTAGTTC
>CAUYON010016645.1:0-77603 GCA_963573935.1 Arctocebus calabarensis
CCCTAGTAGCTGGGACTACAGGCGCCCGCCACAGCGCCCGGCTATTTTTTTGTTTTGCAGTTCGGCCGAGGCCAGGCTTGAACCCGCCACCTTCGGTATATGGGGCCGGCGCCCTACTCGCTGAGCCACAGGAGCCGCCCCCAATTTTTTTTTTTTTGAGACAGAGCCTCAAGCTGTCACCCTGGATAGAGCGCTGTGGCATCACAGCTCACAGCAACCTCCAATTCCTGGGCTCAAGCGAGTCTCCTGCCTCTGCCTCCCAAGTAGCTGGGACTACAGGTGCCCACCACAACACCTGGCCATTTTTTGGTTGCAGCCATCATTGTTGTTTGGTGGGCCTGGGCTGGATTCGAACCCGCCAGCTCAGGTGTACGTGGCTGGTGCCTTAGCCTGTTGAGCCACAGGCGCCAAGCCAGGAAGGAAATACTTTGTTCGTTGTTTCTTTCCTCTTCTTCTTCTTTTTTATTCTGTAGTTCTCTTATATTTCAACTTCCCAGACCAGTTAAGATTTCCTGACCAGAATTTTGTAACTTTCTGTTGCACTGATGCATTCCCTTTTGAGTTTCTTTCTCAGAAACAGCAGAACCTCCTTGTGACCATGGAGATCACTACAAAGACTTATACCAGCTGTTTGTTGGAGGAAGATAAGATAAGTGATACCCCACCACGTGTGCCCAAGGACCGCCTGAGCAGGCTACTCCCTGCATCCTGCCTATGTACAAGGCTGAAAGAATGAGCAGTATTAACCCCTTGTTCATTATACCACTAAAATCTCTGTCCTGGCTCGGCGCCTGTAGCTCAGCAGCTAGGGTGTTGGACACATAAACTTGGGCAGGTGGTTTCAAACCCTGTCTGGGCCTGCCAAACAACGACTAAAACTACAACAACAAAAAATATAGCCAGGTGTTGTGGCGGGCGCCTGTAGTCCCAGCTACTAAGGAGGCTGAGGAAAGAGAATCGCTTAAGCCCAAGAGTTGGAGGTTGCTGTGAGCTGTGATGCCATGGCATTCTACCAGGAGCGACATAGTGAGATTCTGTCTTAAAAAAAAAAAATACAATCTCTGTCTTGGGAGAGATTTATCTGCCATTTCTTTTGATCATAGGATGTATGTTCTAGCATAGTCTCGCACATGCTTGTGTGCCCTGTCCTCTGCCCCAACGTGTAATGATGCTCACTCCACTCATGCATTATTCATTTTATCAGCTGACCCTGTTTGTCAGTGAGGCAGATTTGAGGCAGTGCATCCCTTCCACCTCCTAATTAATGCATCTTCTGCAATAAATCCTCTCTTCCTCGACAATCCTAGGTCTCAGTAATTGGCTTTCTGTGTGGCAGGTTCATCTCAAAAAAAAAAAAAAAGAGAGAGAGAGGGAGAGAGACAAAATTACAACAAATTTAGTTTAAAACCTAATTGGCGGGCGGCACGTATGGCTCAAATGGGTAGGGCGCCGGCCCCCTATACCGGAGGTGGCAGATTTAAACACAGTCCCGGCCAAAAACAAAAACAAAAACCTAATTGGCTTATATTAGCAATTCTAGAATCTGGTGATGTTTTAGTCCATAAAATAGAATGAGTGTTGTGATAAGCTGAACAGAGGAGGTTGGCTTTATAGGCAGAAAAGGGCTGAAGAAAGTAGAATAGGAAACAAAAAAAAGTTGGTTAGCAGAAGGTTATTTCTTGCTTTCCTTGTAAGAGTTAAAGCAAAGAGGACTTCTTATCATCCCAGCTAAAGCTGGCTTGTTTGGGGATTTGGCTGTTATTTGACAGGATTCAGGCCCTTACAGACAGAGCAGGGCCCAGGAGAAGACCAACAGGATAAGAAAGCTATGAGAATGTGAATATGCTTAGCTAAGCTAAATATAGCCAGTAGGGACCTTTTGGTGATTCTACTTTGTAACATTCTTATCTGAAGCAGAAAGGGAATGTGCACAATTGAGGCAGAAGTATCCCTAATTGAACTAGCTTCTTTAGCATGATAAAACACACCCACCGGTGCCATGACAATTTATAAATACTGTGGCAAACCCCAGAAATTACCTTGTGTAAACTGAAATGAGGCAGACCCTTCAGCATCAGATTCCATCAGTTAGCCCACTCCTATGGGTAATAACAGCTTTCAAATGTTGCCAGCCCTGGAATCTGCACCTCCCCACATTGCATTTCCTTAACCCTGTCCACCTTTTGCAAATCACCTCTGGAACTCTCTTCAGGTACCCTGTTTGAGTGTGCCATCTGTTTTTCTTCTACTTCATAACCATTTCTTTGGTGTTTAGGATCCTTCTGTTTCCATCAAATAAAAAGGAACCCAGTAGGAGCGCAGGTAAAAATAAGATGGAGCCAGTCAGGCCAGGGCCAACATGATGCAGCTGGTCTGTTGGGTTAGGTCCTACTTCACCTTCACTTCATGTCTCCTTTTCTTGTTTTGTAAATTCAGCTCTAACCTAAAAGTGTATATCTTGAGTAGTTTAGGGCAATTAATTTAGGAGGTTAACTTCTAAATTGGGGCTGGGTGGGGAGGCTCAGGCCTGTAGTCCTAGTACTCTGGGAGGCCGAGGTGGGTGGATTACCTGAGCTCACGAATTTGAGATCAGCTTGAGGCAGAGTGAGACCTCATCGCTAAAAATAGCTGGGCGTGGCTTGGTGCCTATAGCTCAAGTGGCTAAGGCACCAGCCACATATATCAGAGCTGGCAGGTTTGAATCCAGCCAGGCCTGCCAAACAACAATGACAAATACAACCAAAAAAAAAAAAAAAAAAATAGCAGGATGTTGTGGCGGGTGCCTATCATCTCAGCTACTTGGGAGGCTGAGGTAAGAGAATCACTTAAGCCCAGGAGTTACAGGTTGCTGTGAGCTGTGATGCCACAGCACTCTACCCAGAGCAATAGCTTGAGGCTCTGTCTTAAAAAAAAAAAAAAATAGGATGGCACCTGTGACTTAGTGAGTAGGGCGCTGGCCCATATGCCAGAGGTGGCAGATTCAAAACCCAGCCCCGGCCAAAAACTGCAAAAAAACCTCAAAATGCTGGGCGTTATGGTGGTCGCCTGTAGTCCCAGCTACTTGGGAGGTTGAGGCGGGAGAATCACTTCAGCCCAAGAGTTATAAGTTGCTGTGAGCTATGAGGTCACAGCACTCTACTGGGGACAACAAAGTGATACTTTGTCACCAAAAAAAAAAACAAAAAACAAAAAACAACTTTAATTTGAGAAATGGAAGAACAGAACAATCTTGGAGCGGTTACTCTCACTGTTCTCCAGAAACCCTGGGTTCAGACAAAGTTTGGTGGACCTATCCCCATCTCTGCATATTGGCTGATAGTGACAGGCAGCTGGACCCTCTTTGTCCCACAACACCAGTGGGTAGTTCAGATGAGTGAAATAAAGGCCAAACGCATAAATAGACATCATCGATGTCTATCTGAGATATCAATTGGCAAAATACTGCAGGCTGTCACTAGGGAGCATGTACCAGAGGACCACCAGGGACACTGGGAACTGGTGGATGCTACTCACCACAGAGTGAAAAAGCCCTGAACTATCTTGATCAAAAACAGGGCATAGGGCGGCTCCTGTGGCTCAGCGAGTAGGGCGCTGGCCCCATATACTAAAGGTGGCGGGTTCAAGCCCGGCCTCGGCCGAACTGCAAAACAAAAAAATAGCTGGGCGCTGTGGCGGGCGCCTGTAGTCCCAGCTACTCGGGAGGCTGAGGCAAGAGAATCAATTAAGCCCAGGAGCTGGAGGTTGCTGTGAGCAGTGTGACGCCACGGCACTCTACCCAGGGCGATAAAGTGAGACTCTGTCTCTACAAAAAAACAAAACAAAACAAAAAAACAGGGCATGGGCTCAGCGCCTGTTGCTCAAGAGGCAAGGTGCCAGCCACATACACCTGAGCTGGTGGGTTCGAATCCAGCCCGGGCCTGCCAAACAACAATGACGGCTGCAATCAAAAATAGCTGGGCGATATGGCAGGTGCCTATAGTCCCAGCTACTTGGGAGGCAGAGGCAGGAGAATTGTTGGAGCGCAGGAATTGGAGGTTGCTGTGAGCTGTGATGCCACAGCACTCTACCAAGGGCAACAGCTTGAGGCTCTGTCTCAAACAAAACAAAACAAAACAAAAAAAATCAGGATATGAGTGGGAGGCTGAGGCAGGTGGATTGCTTGAGCTCACAAGTTGGAGACCAACCTGAATAAAAGGGCGACCCCGTCTCTAATAAAAATAGGAAAACTGAGGCAGGAGGATCACTTGAGCCTGAGTTAAAAGTTGCTGTAAGCTCTGATGTCATGGCACTCTACCCAGGTCAACAGTTTGAGACTGTGTCCAAAAAAGGAAAACAATAGGGTATGAGGCCAGGCATGAGGGCTCACACCTGTAATCCTAGCATTGTGGGAGGCCAAGGCAGGTAAATTGCCTGAGCTCAGGAGTTCGAGACCTGAGGATCACTTAACCTCAAGAGTTTGAGGTTGCTGTGAGCTGTGACACCATAGTACTCAACCCCAGGGCAACTGAGTGGACTGTCTCAAAAAAGCCCACAGAAACCACGGTATGGTGACAGAACAAATTAAGAGCAGTTGGAACCAAGATGACAAAGAAATTGGCCACTTCTTGACCTTGCAGCTCATTATGCCTTAATTATAACACATTAGCATGCTGAAGAAACTCCCACTGACACTATGACAGTTTTGGGAGAGACCTTATAAAGAAAAGCAAGGATCTCAGTTCTAGGAAATCATCATCCTTTTCCAAAACATTTTGAATGTATAACATGAATATTCCCCCTCCAACCTGCTGAGCTTATGATCAAGCCATTGCTTAAATAAAGAAATTAAAAAAGAAAAAGGCTCGGCGCCTGTAGCTCAAGTGGCTAAGGCACCAGCCACATACACCAGAGCTGGAGGATTCGAATCCAGGCCGGGCCTGCCAAACAATAATGACAACTACAACAAAAAAATAGCCAGCTGTTGTGGCGGGCGCCTGTAGTCTCAGCTATTTGGGAGGCTGAGGCAAGAGAATCAATGAAGCCCAGGTGTTGGTGGTTGCTGTGATACTGTGAGCTATGATGCCACAGCACTCTACCCAGGGTGACAGCTTGAGGCTCTGTTTCAAAAAAAAAAAAAAAAAGGGGGCAGCACCTGTGGCTCAAAGGAGTAGAACGCTGGCCCCATATGCCAGAGGTGGCAGGTTTAAACCCAGCCCTGGCCAAAAAACTGCAAAAAAAAAAAAAGAAAGAAAAGAAAAAAAGCCCATACTCTGTGGAGCAGAGCTTCCGTATTTCCTGAATAAAACTTGCTTTTGCTTTATACTGTTGCTTACTCCTGAATTCTTTCTCTTGTGAAGCCAAGGACCCACTTGTACTTTAAGTGGCAGCAGATGGTCTTATGGCATTGGCTCTGCACTCTCAAGGTTCTCTGGCATTGAGAGTAGATGACATTTGCTCCTATAGGGTGTGGGACGGTCTTCCAGTATTGTTTCACCTCTTGTTGTACCCTAGGCAGTCAAGAATGAAGGAATCAGACCCCAGTTAGGCAAAAAATCATCTGGTGAGTTTATTACACCTGTGCAGGGTACCCCTGCTATGAAAGGCAGGCGGCCCCCAAGTGAAAGGCAAGTTGCCTTTTATACCTTTTTGTGTAGCTGAGCAAAGCAAGCACATACAGAAGCAGAACATTGCAGTTAGCTCAGGGTGGGGTTATAGCTTGGTAAACACAGCTTGGGTTTAAGTTTCCACCATTGTTTGTTCTCTGGGAACTTGGGTAAAATTCCAAGAACTTGGGACTTTCCGTGCCTCCTTGTTCTGCAGCCTTTTTTTGGAATTGGACCCAGTGCGGGGTGGAGGGGGGAGAGGGGTTGGGGAGTGGGGAGGGGGCTGGGACTGGTGGACTCAGGGACGGTTTCCTTGCCAAGAGCTGGGGGTTAGCTTCCTGTACAAGCAGCTTTTAGACTCTACAACTTCCTCCTCCAATATTCCACATATTAGTCAATGGCCTTAGTTTCTTTTTTTTTAGTTAATGGCCTTAGTTAGAAACACAAAAGGAGGCTATGGGAGATGAAAGTATTATTGTTGAAACTGTTAGGTAGCTAGTGTTGAACCTCTGACTCTCCTTGGTGCTACCTTGAGCAATTACCACACCTGTGAAGGAAGAGCAAGGGTGGGCACCTTGGTGCTGCCCCATCCTGATACCACGCCAAGCAATTGCCACACACACACCTGGGGGAAGAAGAATCCTACTGTTCATCTGCAAAAGAATGCAGGGGGCCTGGCAGAGTGGCTCATGCCTATAATCCCAACACTCTGGGAGGCTGAGGTGGGTGAATCGCTCCAGCTCAGGAGTTCCAGACCAGCCTGAGCAAGAGTGAGATCTCATTTCTAAAAATAGCTGGGTGTTATGGTGGGTACCTATAGTCCCAGCTACTCAAGAGGCTGAGGTAAGAGAGTTTGAACCCAAGAGTTTGAGGTTGCTGTGAGCTATGACACCACAGCACTCTACCCAGGATGACTGAGACTCTGTCTCAAAAAAACCCCCCAAATCCAAAAACAACAGTGACAACTGCAATAACAATAAAAAAATAGCTGCAAGTTTGGTGGACCTATCTCTGTCTCTGCATATTGGCTGACAGTGACAGGCACCTGCACCCTCTTTGTCCCATAACACCAGTGTAGTTCAGATGGGTGGCATAAAAAATTCCTGGCATTGTGGCAGGCACCTGTGGTCCTGGGTGCTTGGGAGGCTAAGGTAGGAGAATCGCTTAAGCCTGGGAGTTTGAGGTTGCTGTGAGCTATGATGCCACAGCATGTACCCAGGACGACAGCTTGAGACTGTCTCAAAAAACAAAAACAAACAAACAAAAAAACCCAAAATAATTTAGCAAATTCCCCAGCCTGAGGGCCCAGGTAGCCCAGACACAGTAGGGTCTGGAAAGTGACCTAGACTAACCTAAGGCTAATGATCATGTCGTTAACTGTCCATCAGAAGGGTTCAATAATGATGTTTGAACCATGAGGGCCCAACTAGACAATATAAAACAGGCCCCCAGACCATAACCAGAGCCTCTGGTTATGACAGGAAGCTGGCCTATTCATGATCTATGGTGAATGTATCTTGCTCTTGCTCTATAAACCTATCTTGTCCTTCCTCAATAAATTTTGTTCCATGCTTGCCTTGCTTTCAGTATGTCTGGTCAACCTGACATCTTCGTGCTGTGACTCAGATTACTCTGTCTAGGTAAGCCAGCTCGCCTTTGTCCCTAACACGCTCTTGCTTCTGATCTTCCTGCCTTGCAGCCAGGGCTTGAAGGGGCATTGGAACTTGCTTCCACTTTTCCACTCTCTCCATTTCTCAGACTGCATGGTTGAGTTCTTGGCTAAACCTGGGTATATGATGAGTTTGGGATGTGTCCCTCGGGGAGAGGTAAAGACTTGCATTTTGTTTCATATTAGGGAAGTGATAGGATCAAACTCTGCCCAAATAGGGTGGACCTGCCTAAGAGAATCAAGCCCCTAACCTCCCCTACCAAACGTTCCACCTAAGAAAGGTGAATGGGTCAATCCCCTGCCCTACCCCACTGGATGTCCCACCTGGGAAAGGTAAATGGGCCAATCACTACCCTTCCAACAGATGTCCAACCCAGGAAAAGTAATGTCCCACCCCCACTTCCTAACCTTTAAAATCCCTCTTCATCTTAATCTCTGTGCTGACTTCCTTCTCCAACTCAGCTCACCCTCACCAGGGTGGAATAAAGGCCGTGGTTGCCCACACAGAACCTGGATCCTGTTTTCCTTTCATCTCGCATCTTGAAATAATCTTTTATTTTTGGTCTTTAACCTCTCAGGAAGAGAGCTCTGTGCTAACCTTTGTGCTTTTAGGCTTCACATTGATTTGGACAATGTCCACTTTTTAAATGATCTGATGGAGCCCTTGATGCAGATTCTCTCTGCTCCAGGGTTGGACATGGACTCCATTTTTTGGGCCTAAGCAGACTCATAAACAAGTATGATCAACGTCTCATTTAAGCCACCACTCCCCAGGAAGAGCCAAATGCCTAAAATACTACCACATTTCTGCATAACGGCAGTTTTAAAATTAACTTATGCCCACAGGCCTTTGGTGCCAATGGCTGTAACATATATTTTAGATGTACTTCCATTTCTTCCAAACCCCCAGCCTGCATGGAAGGAGAGATGATTAGAAACTGCAAAAACTGGGTGGCACCTGTGGCTCAAAGGAGTTGGGCGCTGGCCCCATATGCCAGCGGTGGCGGGTTCAACCCCAACCCCAGCCAAAAACTGCAAAAAAAAAAAAAAAAAAAAAAGAAAGAAAGAAACTGCAATAACCCCCTAGGTAGAGAACCAAAAGCAGAAATTCACTTAGGACCCCGTTCTCTGTGCTGGAGGCTTTGCTTTTTTCTCTCTTTTTTTTTTTTTTTTGGCCAGGGCTGGGTTTGAACCCACCACCTCTGGCATATGGGGCCAGGGCCCTATTCTTTGAGCCACAGGCACTGCCTCCAGTTGTTTTTTGCTTTTCTCTTTTGATTATCTATAATAAAATCTATTCTATTGCTTACTCATGGTCTGTGAATTCATCCTTCTATTTCTGGAGATCAAGGACCAGGCAGAGAAATTCTGATAACACCCTTACAGCCCCCTCCCATGTTAAGACTAAACAATATTTACCAGGGTTGCTTTTTGGACAAACTTCCATTTACTGAGATGAGGATTTCTGAGGAAGGAAGAAATTGCTGATATCAGAGATGCCTTGTTGGGAGAAACTGCCTCAAATTCATCTCCGACTAATGGAGATCATGGACATTGTTTATGTTTTTTGACGGAGAGCCTCAAGCTGTCACCCTGGGCAGAGTGCCATGGCTCATAGCAACTTCCAACTCCTGGGCTCAAATGATTCTCCCTGCCTCTGCCTCCCAAACAGCTAGGATTACAGGCACCTGCCACAATGCCCGGCTATTTTGTTGTTGTGTTGTAGCCGGCATTGTTGTTTGGCCAGCCAGGCTGGATTTGAACCCAGCAGCTCAGATGTATGTGGCTGACACCTTAGCCATTGAGCCATAGGTGCCGAGCCATGAAGACTAGGGACATTTTTTTTTTTTTGTAGAGACAGAGTCTCACTTTATCGCCCTTGGTAGAGTGCCCTGGTGTCACACAGCTCACAGCAACCTCCAACTCCTGGGCTTAGGTGATTCTCTTGCCTCAGCCTCCCAAGTAGCTAGGACTACAGGCACCCACCACAACACCCAGCTATTCTTCTGTTTTTGCAGTTTGGCCGGGCTGGGTTTGAACCTGCCACTTTCGGTATATGGGGCCAGCGCCCTACTCAATGAGCCACAGGACTTTTAAAGGAGGAATCACATGTGTTGGGGGCAAGTGTGGTGTAACTAACTCTGGGCTAAGTGCATTGGTGGCAGACTGTGGGGGATGGTGAAGTTTACTCAGGGGCCTTCAGAATCTCAGCTTTGTCTTGCAGAAAATGTATCATTTCTGGGAAACAACTGAAAAGATCAAGAAATTAAGGGACAGGATTATTAACAAACATACGGGGATCATTGTAATTTGCCCATGGACTGGTTGTAGTATTGTGTGCCCCTGGGCTGGGAAAGAAGTATTCCTGGATATGGTAGTGTTGGATCCATAGGTCCTCAGGTTTCTGTATGGGTTTCCTGGTCCTTAGTTCCTAGTGCTGAAGAAGGGGTACAAGTACCAAGTTGATGATGGGCTGTTAGGCAATTAGATATGAACAGGGTGGATGCGGTTAGGCTACTCTGGGCTGTTCTGGGGAAAGAATTGATCAAGACTGCAGTTGGGTTGTTTTGGGAAGAGAATTGATCAATATCCTAGGGACTTTGCAAAGAGCAGTACATAATGGAATTGTTTAAAACCCTGGATGGACCAATCAGAAAATGAGTGAAAAATTCAGGACTTTCCAAGAGCAGTTTGTACTTTCTCAAAATTGTGTATAAAATCTTTTTTTTTTTTTTTAGAGATAGAGACTCACTTTATGGCCCTCGGTAGAGTGCCGTGGTATCACACAGCTCTCAGCAACCTCCAACTGCTAGGCTTAGGAGATTCTCTTGCCTCAGCCTCCCAAGTAGCTAGGCCTACAGGCACTTGCCATAACCCTCGGCTATTTTTTGTTGCAGTTTGTCAGGGGCCAGGTTCGAACCCGCCACCCTTGGAATATGGGGACCGGTGCCCTACCCACTGAGCCACAGGCACTGCCCTGTGTATAAAATCTAAAAGCTATATTTTCTACAGGGCCTAAAGTCACTAGTGTGGGGGCTGGGCTGCTATACAGGTCATCAAAAAAATCTCCTAGCTAAATTCCTGTTTGTTCAAGCCAATTATTTCAGTGACTACCTTGAACCACCTCACTTCTTTAACAGGGTCAAATATACACACTCTTGCAAGTGACTCACACAGCAGCATATATTGAGAAGTGAGAGAGGCTTTTTTTTTTTTTTTGTAGAGACAGAATCTTGCTTTATCACCCTCGGTAGAGTGCCATGGCATCACATAGCTCACAGCAACCTCCAACTCCTGGGCTTAGATGATTCTCTTGCCTGAGCCTCCCAAGTAGCTGGGACTACAGGCGCCCGCCTCAACCCCCGGCTATTTTTCTGTTTTGTAGTTCGGCCGAGGTCAGGTTTGAACCTGCCACTTTCCGTATATGGGGCCGGCGCCCTATGTGCTGAGCCAAGGCACCGCCCCAAGTGAGAGAGGCTTCTACATTGAGAAAGTATGTTCTAGGGAATGTGTCTGCTTCGTGTGTGGAGACCCCGAGCTTAACAAGCTTTCTCCTTTTTATGTTGGTTCCCCTATCTATGATAAGTGCAAGGTAGCATACTCACAGTTTTCCTGATAAAGGGTAGAGAGAAAAGGGGAATCAGGAGCCTACCCATCCTTATAGGATGACTTCCAAGGGTTATCACAGTTGGTATAAACTGTCAGGGTACTCACAGGGTGATTTTCTTGTATGTCACTGAGGAAAGTTCAGGTCAATGAGTACCTAGCTTTTGCACTTGCAGCGGAAATTCTCTTAACCTCAAGTTCCTGCTGTTCTAATTTGTTTTCTCTATTCTTGTTGGTCCTAAGGCTTGGTCCCTGTCTTATCCTTTTATCACCCCCTGCCATCTGTATGCCCTTAGCCCTTATTTAACAGTAGAGATGGGATGAGATTGGAGAGGTGGGAGTCCTGGCAACTAGCCTGCTATAGAATCTAGTTCCCCTCCTTAAAGGGTACAGAAGAATGAGTGGCCCCCTAAACACTTTATTAACAAACCCACAAGGCAGGGTCCATGTTGCTCCCCGCACATGGAGCCAATGACCGAGATAGAAAGGATTGTCAAGGAAGAAAGGAATGTGATGCTCTAACTCCATCAATTTTGAGCAAGTGAACCAGACTTACTCCATTTTGTTAAGAGCTTGCAGTCCCCCCTCTTTTGTAACCAAAATAGCCCCTTGAGCAAGCAGCCACCCTGAAAAAAACAGGAAGGAAATTTAGCAGAGAGCTACAAAATCCTGGGTGTCAATGGGCAACCCAACAATGCGTGAATAAAACAGGCGAGAACACAGATTGGAGGTACAAATGCCTGCAAGGGGGGGGCTTCCCATATTCCAGGGAGAGCCAGAGCAACCACTGTCATGGCCTTTTTTTTTTTGAGACAGAGCCTCAAGCTGTCACCCTGGGTAGAGTGCTATGGCATCACAGCTCACAGCAACCTCCAACTCCTGGGCTCAAGCGAGTTTCCTGCCTCCACTTCTCCAGTAGCTGGGAATACAGGTGCCCACCACAAAGCCTGGCTATTGTTTTGTTGCAGTTTGGCCAGGGCTGGGTCCAGTATATGAGGACCAATATATGAGTATATGCCAGTATATGAGGTTGGCGCCCTACTCACTGAGCCATAGGCGCTGCCTTGTCCGGCTATTGTTTTGGTTGTAGTCGTCTTTGTTGTTTAGCGGCCTGGGCTGGATTCAAACCCGCCAGCTCAGGTGTACGTGGCTGGCACCATTTGAGCCACAGGAGCCAAGCCTGTCATGGTCTTTCATTGAACCATTATACAACAGGTATAGGGGGCCCACGGTACTGGAGCTATGTGCTTAACGATTGCTACATGCTTTTTCTCCCCCTGCTCGACTCCCACCCTGCTGCACAACAAATGTCCAATGTATAACACCTGCTTGCTAATGATCTTAACTCATTATCCCATGCAGCTGCTTGAGGGCTTATCTCTGGGCAGCCAAACATCTCCATGTCAGCTAGGAGATTGTCTCGCTCCCAGCACCTTCCTCAAGAGCCGGTAGCCGCTTCCACAAGCCTGGTGCCTGGTCTGCTACACCTGGGACAACTGAAAAATCTTCTGAAAATCACAATCCTGTCACAAGTCTGTCTGGGTGCATCCCTCAGTGCCCCTTGTAATCTCCTTTATAGCTCTAACCTTGCAGATATCAGATTCTGTAAAATTCTCCTTGGTCTAGGGCTTCCCATCTTCCACTTGAAGTGCCACATAAAAACTCTGAACCCCTGCTTCAGGGGGTGTCAAGAGACTTTGTGACGTGAGCGGGCTCTTGACTGGCCAGCCCAATAAAGAACCCTTGCTCAATTAAGATTCAGTGTGCTGGCGTTTCTCTATAATTCCTCTCCAGGCGAGTACAACAGATTTACTGTATGAGATGTATCTGCTTAGAGGGGGAGGCACAGACTGCCTAAAATCTGCCTTCTCAAAACAAGGTCGGGATTTTTATCAAGGTGAAAATGAGTAATGCTCCAGTAGAGTGAACAAACATCATTATGTGTTTGGGGTGGAGTGTAGGACTCGCAAGCACAGTGAGAAATCATGCTAGTACACACAGGTGGCCATAAAGTTCGTGTACAATCTAAAATACAGCCCATGAATAAAAAATGGCGGACAAGTCCCTCAAAATGCTAATTGAGGGACTAAATGGGGACTTTAGCATTATAATGAGCAAGGGGGTAATATTGGTCATTCTTTTAGCCTTGTGCACAGGCTCCGGCGTTGTCTTTGGGACAATGGCAGCTTTGGTTCATCTCATCTTTTCTGGACAAATGATAGGTTGGTCGGAGGAGCGCCCCAAACAGAGCCAGCACAGTCCGCTCCATTTTGAGCATAAGGCACTCCATCTGTTCAATGACCTCTGCTAACACCACCCCCCACCTTCTGGGACCTCGCCAGAAGGAATGAGGAACTACCTGACTCAATGACTCCAGGGGACTAAACGCACAAAAGCCAACTGAAACCTGGCATCAGTTGCAAAGTAACTCCTCACCCCTTCCTACCCTACCTAAAACCTTTAAAAGAGTAGCACTTTTGCTCTTCAGCGCTGACGCCTATTGTGTCTCAGCGGGCCTTCACTGAGAAGCCTAATACATCCCGCTTCCTGACTTCATTGACAAGACCGCTACCTTACAGCAAACAGGTGGTGTAAGGCTCTAGGGCTGCCAGGAGGTTACCGTTCCCAGAGAAGAAACTCAAAAGACAATACACCAGTAAGACAAAGTTACAAAATTCTGGTCAGCAATTCCTATTAGCCTGGGAACTTACAAGAGAACTACAAAATTTTATTTAAAAGGTTTTGTCCTTGCTTATGGAGCCTGGCTAGAACCAGTTAGCTAGGTATTGCTGTTCCTACTGTCACTCACAGCTCGGATCGCTTTCTTCCCTCGGGGAGAGGGGCCTCCAGGGCAGCACCGCAGACACAATGTGGGGAAACAGGCCCGGCCTGGTGGAGCTCTGGGGCGTGACGGGGCATCTGAGATCCGAGCGTGGAAGGGAGGTGTCCGGCGCGGGAAGAGGAGGGGTGTAGAGGCCCTGCCGCCCGCCGGGAGGCCGCCCACCTCCTCCTCGGCGCCGGGAGCAGCAGAGACGTTGGCCCTCCCAGGCTGCTAGAGAGGCCGCGGAGGGGCCCGGGAGGCAACGCGCGTGCGCGGCCCGGGCATCCGGGAGGTAGGCGCGGGCCGGTTGGCCGCTGGCTCGCGGAGAAGATCGGCTGTGGGTCGGCGGCGGGAGTCGGTGAGCAGCCCGGCGGCGCGCAGGGGCGGTGGGTGGCTGAACGGGCGCGGGGCTCGCGGAGGGTGGCGGACGGGGCCCGGCCTCGAGGCTGTGCCCTGGGCTGAGGGCCTGGCCGCGGGTCCCGCCTCCGCCTCGCTGGGGGCGCCTCGGGGACCGCTTCACATCCCTGTGTCCGCTGTAGGGAATTTGGAGTCCTCAGTCTTTTCACCCAATTTTGCATATAAAGAGTATTCATTAGGTACAATTAGATGACACAGGAAAGTGGAAGAAAAGTGAAAGTAGCCGCAATCTGGAAATCTGAGTCTCCAGGCCTGACATTTAAACGTTTGTGTGTAGTTATCACGCTCACATGTTTGTACACATATTTTTTGTTTTATAAAAGATCATGCTATTGATTTGTAAACGATTTTCTTACTATTGTGATGAAACACACATACCATTTGGCATCCAATACATAAAATTTTACCCTTTTAAACTATTTTGAAGTGCATAATTCAGTGGCATGAAGTGCTCTTTAAAAACTAATAGTCTCTTAAACTTGCAGAATGCACTTATTCTCATTTTGGTTAAAATTGGGGATGACATTATGACCACTAAACCATTTTCTTTTCTTTTTTTTTGTGAGGATAATTAAAACAATGTATTTGCAATTTATTTCCCATAGCACACATTTACATGAAACTGTAAATGGTCAACAAGTACCGTCTGTGCAGAAAATAGTAAAATCTTGTTTGTTAGGGTGATTTTTTTTCAAAATGACAAAACCAGTATAGGAAATGCAGTTTTTATTTATTTTAATTTAATTTTATTTTTTGAGACAGAGTCTCAAGCTGTTGCTGTGGGTAGAGTGCCATGGTGTCATTATAGCTCACAGCAAACTCCAACTCTTGGGCTCAAGAGAGCCTCTTGCCTTAGTTATTTTTTTTTTTTGTATTTGTAGTAGAGACAGTCTCATTCTTGCTCAGGTTGGTCTAGAACCTGTGAGCTCAAGCAATCCACCCTCCTTGGCCTTCTAGAGTGCTAGGATTATAGGCATAAGCCTCTTGCCTGGCCAGAAATGTAGTTTTCATTTATATATTTTTTGAGACAGAGCCTCAAGCTGTCACCCTGGGTAGAGTGCTGTGGCATTACAGCTCACAGCAACCTCCAACTCCTGGGCTCAAGCGATTCTCTTGCCTCCGCCTCCCAAGTAGCTGGGACTACAGATGCCCGCCACAAATACCCTGCTATTTTGTAGTTTATTTTATTTTTTTAAAAAGCTTTTTTTTCTTTTTTGGTGGAGACAGAGTCTCACTTTATCACCCTCGTTAGAGGGCTGTGGCGTCACACAGCTCATAGCAACCTCCAGGTCCTGGGCTTAGGCGATTCTCTTGCCTCAGTCCCGAGTAGCTGGGACCACAGGCGCCTGCCACAATTCCCGGGTATTTTTCTGTTTTGGAGTTCAGCCGAGGCCGGGTTTGAACTCACCACCTTTGGTATATAGGGCCGGCACCTTACTTGAAGAGCCACAGGCGCCTGCTTACCTGGCTATTATTATTATTATTATTTTTTGAGACAGAGCCTCAAGCTGTCACCCTGGATAGAGTGCTGTGGCATCACAGCTCACAGCAACCTCTAATTCCTGGGCTCTTGCGAGTCTCTTGCCTCTGCCTCCCGAGAAGCTGGGACTACAGGCACCCGCCACAACGCCCGGCCATTTTTTGGTTTCAGCCATCATTGTTGTTTAGCGGCCGGACTGGATTCGAACCCGCCAGCTCAGGTGTACGTGGCTGGCGCCTTAGCCCATTGAGCCACAGGCGCTGAGCCTTACCCGGCTATTTTTTGGCTACCAGCCATCATTGTTGTTTGGCGGGCCCAGGCTGGATTCGAATCCACCAGCTCAGGTGTATGTGGCTTGAGCCACAGGTGCCAAGCCAGAAATGCAGATTTTTTTTTTGTAGAGACAGTCTCACCTTATCACCCTCCGTAGAGTGCTGTGGCGTCAAACAGCTCACAGCAACCTCCAACTCCTGGGCTTAGGCGATTCTCTTGCCTCAGCCTCCCTAGTAGCTGGTACTACAGGCGCCCAGCACAGCGCCCGGCTATATTTTTTATTTTGCAGTTCAGCCGAGGCCAGGCTTGAACCCGCCACCTTCAGTATATGGGGCTGGCGCCCTACTCGCTGAGCCACAGGAGCCACCCCCCCTATTTCTTCTTAACTTTCCTTCACTAAGTAGCATTGGTGGATCTTGCATGCAGCAACTATTACTGTAGTGTTAGAATGTGACTTACTCTTTCCCTCATTCTTTCTGTATTTATTCATTGGAAAATTGGAACATTTTGAGGGGAAGAGCTCTTTTATTTATTTATTCAGTTACATTAGTATGTGTTTTAGATATTTATTTTATTCTTTGGGCTATAATGCAGTGCTGTCATTGTTATTCTGTTGCATAAATTATTCTAGTTTTGGCCATTGGGAGCTGCGTCCCTTTGACATGTCAATTTTTTTTTTGCAGTTTTTGGCCTGGGCTGGGTTTGAACCCACAACCTCCAGTATATGGGGCTGGTGCCCTACTCCTTTGAGCCACAACCACTGCCTATCAATTTTTTTTTTCTGAGTCTTTCACTAGTTTTCTGGCATCACAGAACACTCATGTTTTTATTTTCCCTGCCCCAGCCTGTAATCAATCACTTCTCTAAGGAGCCCTGCCTCTTTTTATTGGAGAATAGTATTTAGAAACCAAGTACTGGGCACTTTAGGTATGAGTGCACTTTCCTTTCCCTTTCCTTCCTCATTTCTTTCTTTTTTCTTTTCTTTTCTCCTTCCTCTCTCCCTCCCTCTTTTCCTTCCTCCCTCCCTTCTTCCCTTCCTTTCTTTCTTTTTCTCTTTCTCTCTGTCTTTTTGTGACAGTCTCACTCCGTTGCCCTAGGCTAGAGTGTTCTGGTGTCAGCTCACAGCATCAAATTCTTGGACTTAAATGGTCCTCTTGCCTCAGCCTCCTCATTAGTCGGGACTGTAGACACTGGCTACAATTCCCAGTTATTTTTAGAAATGGGGTCTCGCTTTTGCTCAGGCTGGTCTTGAACTCCTGAGCTAAAGCAATCCTTTCTCCTTGGCCTCCTAGAGTGCTAGGATTACAGATGTGAGTCACTTCACCTAGCCATGGTTGTATTTCTTTTTTTTTTTTTTTGCAGTTTTTGGCCAGGGCTGGCACCCTACTCGTTGAGCCACAGGTGCCACCCATGATTGTATTTTTTAATTGGTAAATAAGTATAAATATTACTTTCAAGTTTTTTTTTTTTTTGGTAGAGACAGAGTCTCACTTTATCACCCTTGGTGGAGTGCCATGGCATCATACAGCTCACAGCAACCTCCAGCTCCTGGGCTTAGGTGATTCTCTTGCCTCAGCCGCCCAAGTAGCTGGGACTACAGGCACCTGCCACAACGCCCGGCTATTTTTTTGTTGCAGTTTGACTGGGGCTGGGCTTAAACCTGCCACCCTCACTCAACCACAGGCGCTGCCTTATTTTCAGGTTTTAAGTATGTCCTGAAAACAGTTTTTCTTTAGTGGTGATTATCTTAGAAACTTGTTTGCTTATTATGAGTTTATAAAATATACCTATGTACACTCAACACTGGTAGGAAAACACAAGAATTAGAAAGTAGTTCAAAATGGATTTTATGGTGGTGCCTGTGGCTCAGCGAGTAGGGCACCGGCCCCATATACTGAAGGTGGCAGGTTCAAACCTGGCCTCTGCCAAACTGCAAAAAATAGAAAAATAGCTGGCGCCTTTAGTCCCAGCTACTCGGGAGGCTGAGGCAAGAGAATCACTTAAGCCTAGGAGTTGGAGATTGCTGTGAGCTGTTTGATGCCACGGCACTCTACCGAGGGTGATAAAATGCAAAAAAAAAAAAGGATTTTAAAAGGAAAATAAAGATGTCATATTGCCATAAAGTTAAGAAAAAAATATCAAAAAGAAGAAAATCTTGAAAAATGCTAAGATGGTGGTTGAAAGTTTCTTTGTTCTTTTTTTTTTTTTTTTTTTTTTTGAGACAGAGCCTCAAGCTGTCACCCTGGGTAGAGTGCTGTGACAGACAGCTGACAGCAACCTCCAACTCCTGGACTCAGGTGACTCTCCTGCCTCTGCCTCCTAAGTAGCTGGGATTACAGGCGCCTGCCAAAATGCCTGGCCTTTTTTTTGGTTGCAGCCGTCATTGTTGTTTGGCAGGCCCAGGCTGAATTCGAACCCGCCAGCTCAGGTGTATGTGGCTGGCATCTTAGCCGCTTGAGCCACAGGCGCTGAGCCTCTTTGTTCATTTTTAAAGCCATTTTTATTGTGGAAATTAAAGCTGTGTTAAGGTTTAAAGCTCTGGGAGTTGGCTCAGCGCCTGTGGCTCAAGTGGCTAAGGCGCCAGCCACATACACCTGAGCTGGCGGGTTCCAATCCACCCTGGGCCTTCCAAACAACAATTATGGCTGCAACCAAAAAATAGCTGGGTGTTGTGGCAGGCACCTGTAGGCCCAGCTACTTGGGAGGCGGAGGCAGGAGACTCGAGCCCAGGAATTGGAGGTTGCTGTGAGCTGTGATGCCACGGCACTCTATCCAGGGTGACAGCTTGAGGCTCTGTCAAAAAAAAAAAAAAAAAAAATAGCCAAGCGTTGTGTTGGGCGCCTATAGTTGGGAGACTGAGGCAAGAGAATTGCTTCAGCCCAGGAGTTGGAGGTTGCTGTGAACTGTGATGCCACAGCACTCTACCTAGGGTGACAGCTTGAGGCTCTGTCTTGAAAAAAAATAAATAAATAAAATAAAAAATAAATAAATAAAGCTCTGGGAGTATGGGCAGTGCCTGTGGCTCAAAGGCGCTGACCCCATATACCAGAGGTGGCGGGTTCAAACTCAGCCCTGGCAAAAAAAAAAAAAAACACCCAACAAAACTGTAAAAAGAAAAAAATCAATAAAGCTCTGGGAGTAGAGTCGTGAAAGGAAGTTTCAGCTCAGATTGCTTCCCAGGCCTGGGTGTTCACAATTGTGGTGTAATCTCAATAAGTTGATAAAGGAAGCTTTTCCTTCAACCTCAAAAGGTAGTTGGAACTTGTGAGAAAGCCCACAGCATTAGTGACCTGAACCCTTAGACAGTATCAGTTATGATGAATTATAAAAGGAAATACAGGGCCAGGTATAATCCTAGCTTTGGGAGGCTGAGGCAGGAGGATCTCTTGTGGCCTGGAGTTCAAGACCAGCCTGAACAACATAGCAATATATCTCTACAAAAAACAGAGAAATTAGCTGAGTGTGGTGATATGCACACCTAGTCTCTGGGAAGCTGAGGCAGGAGAATCATTTGAGGCGAGGACTTTGAGGTTGCAGTGAACTATGGTAATGCCACTGCATTTTAGCCTGGGCAACAGAGCAAGACCTTGTCTCCAAGTAAATAAATAAACAAATAAAAGAAAATACATGGTTCGGCGCCTGTGGCTCAACAGGGTAAGGCGCCAGCCACATACACCTGAGCTGGCGGGATAGAATCCAGCCCGGGCCCGCCAAACAACAATGATGGCTGCAACCAAAAAATGGCCGGGCATTGTGGCGAGTGCCTGTAGTCCAGCTACTTGGGAGGTAGAGACAAGAGACTCGCTTGAGCCCAGGAATTGGAGGTTGCTGTGAGCTGTGATGCCACGGTACTCTATCCAGGGTGACAGCTTGAGGCTCTGTCTCAAAAAAAAAAATACATGAGGGTGGCACCTGTGGCTCAGTGGGTAGGGCACTGGCCCCATATACTGAGGGTGGCAGGTTCAAACCCGGCCCCGGCCAAACTGCAACAAAAAAATAGATGGGCGTTGTGGCGGGTGCCTGTAGTCCCAGCTACTTGGAAGGCTGAGGCAAGAGAATCGCCTAAGCCCAGGAATTTGAGGTTGCTGTGAGCTGTGTGATGCCACAGCACTTTACTGAGGGCAATAAAGTGAGACTATGCTCTACAAAAAAAAAAAAGAAAATACATGAGTTGAGTAATCAGCATTTTTTTTTTTTTTTGAGACAGAGCCTCAAGCTGTGACCCAGGATAGAGTGCTGTAGCATCACAGCTCACAGCAACCTCCAATTCCTGGGCTCAAGCAAGTCTCTTGTCTCTGCCTCCCAAGTAGCTGGGACTACAGGCGCCCGCCACAATGCCCGGCCATTTTTTGGTTGCAGCCATCATTGTTGTTTGGCAGGTTCGGGCTGGATTCGAACCCGCCAGCTCAGGTATACGTGGCTGGCGCCTCAGCCTGTTGAGCCACAAGCGCAGAGCCTTTGTTTTGTTTTTTAATTGCTTAGTTGATACTCTTTTTTAGAGATGAGAGCTTGCTCTGTCACTCAGGCTGAAGTGCAGTGGCACAGTTGTAACACACTGTAACCTCGAACTCATACGCTCAAAGTATCCTTCTGCCTCATCCTCCCTAGTAGCAGGGACTCTGTGTGCCACTCACCACTGCACCTGGCTAATTTTTATAGAGATGGGGTTACCCTCTGTTGCTCAGGCTTGTCCCAAACTCTTGGCCTCAAGTGATCTTCCCACCTCAGCCATTCAGAGTGCAGGGATTACAGGTGGGAGCTCCCAGGGTAGGCCAGATAGTTTAAACCAGCGGTTCTCAACCTGTTGGTTGCGGCGACCCCTTTGGACTGTATTAAAGGTTAGCAGCATTAGGAAGGTTGAGAACCACTGGTTTAAACTCTATTATTATAATATTAGTAAAATCACATTGTATATTAAAAAATCAGGTGTGTGTAGGAACTAAAACACCAGGCTAGTAGAGACAAGCAGTGGCCTTTGAAACATTTTAACAGTCTTTGAAACATATTAACGAATAGACCCCAGTCGTTAAAGAGCAGAAGTTGGGAGTTAGGAATTGAACTGGGAACGTTGGGAGTTAGAAATTGAACAGCTGTGGAACTCCAGCGTTGGGGTTAGGCTGGGGAGGAGGGAGCACTGTGCTAGCCAGTCAATAAATAGCAGCTGCAGAGGTTGCCTGGGACCTTTTCTCTGACACCTAACGGAGGCCCTCCTCCTGCAAACTTCAAGCTTACAATCCATGGTCCGGCCTGTTTCCTTGGTGATGGCACTGGCGGGTGAGCATATTTAAGTACGTCTGATTCTTCTATTCTGGTCCATTGATCTGTTTCTTCCTCGGACAATAGCACATAGTTTTGATTGCTGTTGCTGTAGGTCTTCAAATCAGGTAGACTGATTCCTCCCACCTTACTACTTTTCAGAATTATTTTAGCTATTCTAATTCCTTTGTCTTCTCACATAAATTTTATAGCGATCTCATCTATATCTACAAAAAACAGTCTTGTGCGGCGTGGCGTCTGTAGCACAGTGGTTATGGTGCCAGCCACATATGCGAAGGGTGGCAGGTTTGAACCCAGCATGGACCAGCTAAACAATAATAACTGCCATACAAAATAGCCAGGTGTTGTGGCGGGCGCCTATAGTCTCATCTACTTGGGAAGCTGAGGCAAGAAAATTGCTTATGCCCAAGAGTTTGAGCTGTGAGCTGTGATGCCACAGCACTCTACCGAGGGCAATATAAGGAGACTGTGTCTCAACAATAACAACAACAGAAAGGTCTTGTGAGATTTTGGTAGGAATTGCATCAGACCAATATATCAATTTGGAGACAGTCGACATCTTTACTATGTTAGGTCTTCCCATACATGAATATGGTATGTCTGTCCATTTATTTAGATCTTTGACTTTTTTTCATTAGTCATTTGTGGGTTTTTTTTGGGTTTTTTTTGAGACAGCCTAAAGCTGTCGCCCTGGGTAGTTCCGTGGCACCACAGCTCACAGCAACCTCCAACCCCTGGGCTCAAGCGATTCTTCTGCCTCAGCCTCCAAAGTAGCTGGGACTACAGGCGCCTGCCACAACACCCAGATATTTTATGGTTGCAGCCATCATTGTTGTTTGGTGGGCCTAGGCTGGATTCAAACCCACCAGCTTAGGTGTATTTGGCTGGCGCCTTTGCCACTTGAGCCACAGGCACCGAGCCAGCCATTTGTGTTTTTTATGAAGTTTTTATGTACACATTCAGTGCATATTTTATTCTGGGATATTTTCTCAGCTTACCTCAATAGATGACAATCTGTCCCTGGTCTGCTTGATACTGGCAGGTACATCTATGCAAATGCTCATGCACACATGCCTTTCTCTCATACACCCAAAGGTAATCCCAACCAGTAGGATGTTACTGCACTGTGTGTGATGGACATCATTCTTCTATTCTTTCCTAAATGTTGGTTATTTCAGTTTCCTATCAGTGTCTTCTGATGTCCCAGCAAATGGCATTGTCCACTGCAGTGCTGAGAAGGTACATCCAAGGACCCGCCAGCAACACCGCTAAGGCAGACTTGTTTTGTGCTCCTCTGGGTAGGCCCTGAACGGAAGTGATGCCTCCAGGCAGGTGGTGCACTGTCCATCCAGCTCAGGCCCAGTCTTCAAGGGAACGAGGGCGCCTTCAAATGATAAAGAAGGAAGAGGATGAAGACTACACTTCAGTGCCAGCTGCCAGGCCTCAGACTCTCAACCGTCCTGGCCAGGAGCTGTTCCGCCAGCTCTTCAGGCAGCTTCGCTACCATGAGTCTTCTGGACCCCTGGAAACTCTAAGCCGGCTCCGGGAGCTCTGCCGCTGGTGGCTAAGGCCTGATGTTCTATCCAAGGCACAGATCCTGGAGCTGCTGGTGCTAGAGCAGTTCCTCAGCATTCTTCCTGGGGACCTCCGGACCTGGGTGCAGCTCCATCACCCTGAAAATGGCGAGAAGGCTGTGGCCTTGCTGGAGGAGCTGCAGAGGGATCTTGATGAGACATGGATGGTGAGTATGAGCAAGTGTGGGATGCCCAGTGAACTTTGAAGCTCAGCCAGCTTGTCTAGGGGTGGAGGCAGCCCTGTGAACTGTCAGCCTCGCAGAATTCAAGGAAAGCCTTCCCTTCTCATTTCCTTGGCACCTGAGCAGCTAAGAACTGGACCCAGAGCCATGCACTCTTGAGTGGGTAGCCTTCCTAGGGGAGCATCAGCTCCAACTAGGGTCTCCAGTGTCCATAAAAAACTGACTATTCTGGGCGACACCTGTGGCTCAAAGGAGTAGGGTGCCAGCCCCGTATGCCAGAGGTGGTGGGTTCAAACCCAGCCCCGGCTAGAAAAAAAAAACTAACTATTCTTTGGACACAGTGGCTTATAGTATACAAACTCCATTTCTACATATTATCTAATTTGACAGGAAACCATTGCCTTATAAATGTTGGGCGTTGGGGGCAGCACCTAGAGACAGGACTCTTGGCTTCTGAGCGGGAGAGTACATGTTAAAACCCAGAAAGGCAGTTTGCATGTCCCGGGTTCCTTCTTTCAGTAAGCTTTTGAAGATCTGTTCGGGGTAAGGGTTGGGGGAGGGATGTACATAGTACTGAGGGGAAGCTGTAGGCTGGGAAATGGGAAGACCTCAGTTTTAGACATCATTCTACACTTTCAGTGTCCTTGGATACATTGTTGTAGCGTTGAGAACCTCTATTCAATGAGAAGAAAATGCAGAAATGATCTAACTGTAATGTTCAGTAAATATTTGAGTGCCTGTCATATGCCTGGCCCTAGCAGAGTTGACAGGCCCAGGTCCAGTAGTAGAGCCATGGAAGGTCAGTTAAAGCGCATTCTTCCTGCTCCTTCTGCTGCACACAGAGGAGCTGTGTACAATGCTTCTGTATTGTTTTGTTTTGTTTTTTAAATCATTTATCATTTTTGTTATAGGTCTCTTTAAAATTTTATCTGTGTAAAAATGTGTGAGTCTATATGCATAATTCATGAAAAAAAATGAAAGTTGCTGTTAAGATTTCTGAAATAGGCTTGGCACAGTGGTTATAGCGCCAGCTACATGCACCGAGGCTCGTGGGTTCAAGCCTGGCCTGGGCCAGCTAAACAACAATGACAACTGCAACAAAAAATAACCGGGTGTTATGGTGGGCACCTGTAGTCCCAGCTATTCAGGAGGCTGAGACAAGAGAATCGCTTAAGCCCAAGAGTTTGAGGATGCTGTGAGCTGTGACATCATGGCAGTCTACTGAGGGTAACATAGTGAGAGTCAGTCTCAAAAAAAAAAGATTTCTGAGGCTCGGCGCCTGTGGCTCAACAGGCTCAGGCGCCAGCCACGTACACCTGAGCTGGTGGGTTTGAATCAGGCCCAGACCTGCCAAACAGCGATGACGGTTGCAACCAAAAAAAAAAAATGGCCAGGCATTGTGGAGGGCGCCTGTAGTCCCTGCTACTTGGGAGGCGGAGGCAGGAGACTCACTTGAGCCCAGGAATTGGAGGTTGCTGTGATAGGGTGATAGCTTGAGGCTCTGTCTCAAAACAAAAACAAAAAAAAAGGGCGGTGCCTGTGGCTCAAAGGAGTAGGCCCCAGCCCTATATGCTGGAGGTGGCAGGTTCAAACCCAGCCCCGGCCAAAAACTGCAAAAAAAAAAAAAAAAAGGATTTCTGAAATAAATTTGACATATTTATCTCTTAAAATTACAAAAATTAACACAAGTGACACATCTGAATATAGTCTATCAGCAATAAATAGTAATAAATCCACACAAGATATGACTATTAGAAAATATCTTTGGGTGGCACCTGTGGCACAAAGGAATAGGTTGCCGGCCCCATGTGCCAGAGGTGGTGGGTTCAAACCCAGGCCCAGCCAAAAACTGCAAAAAAAAAAAAAAAAAAGAAAATATCTTTGCTTAATACTTCAAAAAAGAATTTGTTGTTTTTGCTAAAACAATAAAATATTCAGAAGGACCTAATAATAATTCAAGACACATGGTAAAATTGTGGCTTTGTTATAGTTCGCTCACTTAGAGCTAGAAGATTTGAAAACATCCATGAAAAACATTGCCAGATGAGCAAAAAGGACCCTACTGTTTGAAAGCTACTTAGAAATTAGAAGACAATGGGGCGGGAAGAAAGCTCCCAAATTCTGAAAAGGAACAGAAATGTTGAAGATGCATATAAAAGTCACAAGATTCTGTAGTTTAACAAAATTACCACTGTGAAAAACCAAGGCCTAAGAAACTTTGTCCTCAACTTGTTTGGCTGTGCTTATGTTTTTCTTATTCCTTCATTCTTCCTGTAGGATTTGTAGGAAGGTCAGTTGGTCTGTAGTCTGTGTCTTTGTTTAGGGTTCAGGCTGGCCTCAGGCTTAGATTTCTCCATGTCAGTATAGAGAATGTCTTGGCCACAGGAGCAGAAAAAAATTAAAGACCACTGGCTCTGGCTTCTAACTCAACTGTACCTCAAGGACAACCTTACTTTACAGACTAGAGCTATTTGAAGGCCCAGGATGAAGTCTCCCTCTTTCCTGCTCTTTGCTTCAATGGGCACAACCATTTTTTACACTGGAGCCTTTTTCTTCTGTGGTTCCATAGCTGACTGTCATAAATATGATAGCACTGCCTCTCTGGAGGTGTTGCTATTAAAATTCAGTTTGCAGTCTGGGAACTAGCCTACCTCTTTGAGTTCTCTGTGCATATCAGCGCCTAGAGCAGATGATATTACTTGGCAGTAGATATTAACCATCTCTACTATGGATCATTATCAGTTTAAGTCTCAGGAACTAATTCCTTCTCTCATTTCTAAGTTTCAGGCCTGGGGTGGGTAGTGGGGAGATGTCACTGTGGCTTCTGAGGACTGACAATAGTGCTGTTACTGACTTACCAAGTGCTTCCTTTCATTGGTTTCTCATTAGAGCCCAGGGGGAGTGAGGGGAGGGGCTTCCCTGGCCTTGCTGCTTGTCCTTTTCCCCTCTTCCTGGAGGTAATAAAGGACCCAAAGGAGGCTCTCCCTTCCTTTGGCTGCTGCCATTTAGAGACCTGCCATGTGACCTCTTCTCTGATCTTTCTGATTCTCATGGGATCCTCTTACATTTTCTTCTTGTCAGGACCCAGGCTCTACCCAGAGCCCAGATGTGCACTGGATGGGTACAGGAGCCCTGCGATCTGCACAGATATGGCCACCTGCTTCACCTCTCAGGAGCGGCTCTGCTCTGGGGGACCATGTGGAGCCTCCCTGTGAAATAGGAGCACGTGACTTCCTGCCTGGGCAATCTGGTATTCATTGCCCGGCTCAGAGACTCCAGCTTCATGCACACCTCTTGAATTTCACCATATGTCCTCTCATGAGAATCTTTCTGTCCTGGCCCTTAGATCTGTGTCCTCTCTAACCCTTCTCTGACCCATATCTAGCTGGCTTCTCCCCTCACTGTACCCCCATGTACCCGAGAAGGCACAAAGGACATGTGAGATGGGTGTTTAATAGCAGTCTGTACCTGCTCATGGATCCAGGAATCCTGTGTTTTGGGGGGGAAGAATGGGTTTCTCAGTGGAGCATCCAGAGCTGGGGAGCTCTCTCATGCCTTTTTCTTCTCCTTCAGATCCTTCTGCTGCCCAGGTGCCTGCCCCTTCCCAGAGAGAGGGGTGTCCAGGGGACCAGGTAATGGCAACCTGGTCCTTGACAGCCCAGCCCCAGGTGAGCCACAGGGCCTTCAGTTCTTCCTGATGTCCCGTTATTACTGCCTGGTGGAGTAGTGCCACTCCCCTCATCCTGGGTTCCTCTGTCTAGTAACCTCACATCTGGAGAGCCAAGTCCCAGAGACCAGATAATCCCCCATGGGCCCAGAGTTCTTCACTGGGTGATGGTCTTCTCTTTCACCTTTGCCAGATCCATCTTTTACTCTCTCAGAACCAGCCCATTCCTCTGCCCCCTTCTAAAAGCTGGGAGCTGTGAACCAGCTCTAGGGCACAGTGTTTTTTCAGGAGGCTATGACTTTCAAGGATGTGGAGGTGACCTTCTCCCAGGATGAGTGGGGATGGCTAAACTCGGCTCAGAGGAACCTGTACAGGAATGTGATGCTGGAGAATTATAGGAATATGGCTTTTCTGGGTAAGTATTGGTATCCACATATTTCTGTCCATCTTATTTCTGCCTTCTTGGTTTTTATAGTGGTGCATAGAAAGGGACCTGATCTCAGTTTAGATCCTGGCTCTGTAACTTCTGACCAGATCACTTAATCTAGCATCTTGACATCCTCTTTTGAAAAATAGGGATAATAGGCTGGGTGCAGTGGCACATGCCTGTAATCCCAGCACTTTGGGAGGCCAACCCAGGGGGCCTAGTTGAGGCTTAGAGTTTGAGACCAGCCTAGGCAACATGGTGAGATCCTGTCTCTACAAAAAAAAAAAAAAAGAAAGAAAAAATAGAAAAATTAGCTGGGCATACACTTGTAGTCTCAGGTACTTGAGAGGCTGAGGTGGGAGGATTGCTTAAGCCCAGGAGTTTGAGGCTGCAGTGAACTAATATTATATCACTGCACTCTAGCCTAGGTTATAGAGTGAGACCCTGTCTCTTAAAAAAAAAATGGGGATATAATATCTGCCATTCTGGGTTATTGTAAAGATTAAATGTAATTATGTTTCAAGTTCCTGTTCCCATTTAGGCATCCAAATAATGTTGCTTGATTTAACCAGTTGAGGAGCTGTATGGCTCTCCCATCTGGAGAATTCTGGTAATCCTTTTGCCTACAACTTCTCTCAGCCTCTTTTATTTCTATCTGCTCAGAAATAGCTGTCTGGGCCTTCTTCCATAGGTTCTTTTGCCTGCCTTCCTGGCCTTTCCCATCTCCCTACTAAGACTTCAGGCTGAGAGGGTCCTCAAGTGATTCTCAGTGATCCATCCACCCTCTCATTCCATTCCCTTTTCTGCAGTGGGGCCATTCACCAAACCTGCTCTGATCTCCTGGTTGGAAGCACGGGAGCCATGGGGCCTGAATGTCCAATCAACTCATCCTAAAGGGAATCCAGGTGCTGCCTCTACCGGTGAGTTCCAGAGAAGCTAACAGGTCCTCCTGCTGCATCTCTTCTCTTTCTTGAGATTAAGTATATCAGGCCAGGCACGGTGGCTCACTCTTGTAATCACAGCACTCTGGGAGACCAAGGTGGATGGATTACTTGAGCTCAGGAGTTTGAGACCAGCCTAAGCAAGAACGAGACCACATCTCTAAAAAATAGCTGGGGGTTGTGGTGGGCGTCTGTTGTCCTAGCTACTTGAGAGGCTGAGGCAAGATGATTGCTTGAGCCCATGTGTTTGAAGCTGCTGTGAACGATGACACCACAACACTCTACCAAGGGTGACAATGAGAGACTCTGTCTCAAAAAAAAAAAAAGAGCTTGGCACCTGTAGCTCAGTGGCTAGGGCGCCAGCCACATACACCAGAGCAGGCGCATTTGAATCCAGCCCAGGCCTGTCAAACAAGGACAACTACAACCAAAAACAAAAGATTAATTACATCAATATAGACTTCATTGTTTGCTAGAAGATTTTTTTTTTTTGAGATAGTCTTACTATGTTGTCCTCTAGAGTGCCTTGGCGTCACAGCTCACAGCAACCTCCGATTCCTGGGCTCAAGCAAGTCTCTTGCCTCTGCCTCCCAAGTAGCTGGGACTACAGGCACCTGCCACAACGCCCAGCTGTTATTTTGAGACAGTGCCTCAAGCTGTCACCCTGGAGATTGCTGTGGCATCACAGCTCACAGCAACCTCCAATTCCTGGGCTCAAGCGAGTCTCCTGCCTCTGCCTCCCAAGTAGCTGGGACTCGGGCGCCCGCCACAACGCCTGGCCATTTTTTCGGTTGCAGCCGTCATTGTTGTTTGGTGGGCCCAGGCTGGATGTGGCTGGTGCGTTAGCCCATTGAGCCACAGGCGCTGAGTCTGGCTGTTTTTTTGTTGCAGTTGTCATTTTTGTTTTTCTGGCCCAGGCTGGGTTCGAACCTGCCAGCCTTGGTACATGTGGCTGGTGCCATAACCACTGTGCTATGGGTGCCTTGCTAGAAGATGTTTTTGGTTTGATTCAAGTTAGACAAGTAATATACAGAACTCAATCATCACATTTACTAACTACAAAGGGATCTAGAAGGAAAATCTTTAATAGTGTTGGTAAGGGGCGATGGGCCCATGAGTGGCTTTTGAGAGACCATTTGTTTCCAGGCCTGTTGCTTCCACCTTGCCGTTCCACCTTTCCCCAGTGGCCCTCTCAGTAATAGTTGTTGCCTGCTGGAGGGCTTTGCTTTTGACTCATTGATGCTCCTCCTTGGCCCTGGGCCTGCATACCTGCTGCAGTCCCTATGCCCATCCCATTCTGCTCTAAGGAATTCTCATCACACTCCTGTCCCCCTTTGCTTGGTCCATCCTCCTGTCCCCCTTTGCTTGGTCCGTCACACTCCTGTCCCCCTTTGCTTGGTCCGTCCTTGGTAGCAGCAGTGGTAGGCTGCTCTTTAGTCCTCCCAGACGGATCCTCCTTAGAGCCCCATGCTGTGGCTCTTGGATACGTTTCTATAGTGCTGCTGTGCCATGAATCCTCTCCACTCACTGGCTAGCTGACACTCTTTTCAACCTGTTTGTTTTCCTGCTGGAGGAGATGTCTGCATAGCTCTTGCTCCTGTGCCCATCTTTCTTCTTCTCCCCTTCTCCCTGTTATCTGGGATACTCCCTATGCTTTGCTTTATGCTTGACCATTTTGTGAAGGTATTGGAAGTCAGGCAGAAGCCTCAGCATTTCACTGCCCCTTGGTGCTTTTTCCAGGTCCAAGTAAGGGAAAAGAATACATTCTCCTCTGTTTTATCTTTTGTCAGGTAAGCTCCAGATTAAAACAAACAAGTTCTTCCTAAATCCAGAACCTTTGGAAGAAGCAGAAACCTTAGCTGTGCCATCTGGATGTCCTGCACCAAATGTTTCTGAGGGAACAGGACTTAGAAAATCTTATGAACCAAAGACCAGGTTAAAGGATCACTGTGCAAATGCCATGCAAGTGAGAGTTAAGAAAGAAGAGACCAACTTTAGTCATGGGACAGGAAAAGATTCTGAGGTATCAGGAAGAAGTAATAGCCTTGACTTAAAACATGTTACATATTTGAAAGTTTCTGAAAGACAACACTCTCTTAAGCATGGCTGTGGCAGACACTTCAGAATGAGTTCACACCACTTTGACTACATTAAATATGGAAAGGGGCTCAGATACATTTTGGGGGGCTTTAATCTACATCAAATAATTCATACTGGACTGAAAGGGACTAAAAAGGACGTGTGTGAAAAAGACTTCAGCCATAGCTCTCGTCACCAGCATGGTCAGAGTCGTCTCACAGTGGGGACATCATATAAGTGCAATGACTGTGGGAGGATTTTCAGTCGTAGTTCTCATCTTGCATGTCACCGGAGACTTCACACTCAAGAGAAAGTGTATAAATGCAGGGTGTGTGGGAAAGCCTTCAGGTGGAGCTCCAACTGTGCACGACATGAGAAAATTCACACTGGAGTGAAACCTTATAAGTGTAGTCTATGTGAGAAAGCTTTCCGACGTATGTCATCCTACCGTCTACACCAAGAAACCCATGCTAAGCAGCAATTTCTTGAATCAAATCAGTATGGGGAAATGCTCGCCTACAGCTTAAGGTTTGATCATTTGAGAGACCAGAGTGGGGAGAAGCTCTTTGATTGTAGCCAATGTAGGAAATCCTTCCACTGTAAATCATATGTTCTTGAACATCAGAGGATTCACACCCAGGAGAAACCCTATAAATGTACCAAATGTAGGAAAACCTTTAGGTGGAGGTCAAATTTTACTCGTCACATGAGGTTACACCAGGAGGAAAAGTTCCACAAGCAAGAAAAATGTCAAGAAGACTTAAGGCAGAATCCTGACTGTAGGCGGCTCCAGGGTACCCCCACTGTGGAGCAGACATTTTTGTGTCAGGAGTGTGGCAAAACTTTTACTCGAAAGAAAACTCTCCGTGATCATCAGAGAATTCACACAGGTGAGAAGCCATACCAATGTGGTGAATGTGGGAAAGAGTTTACCTATAGGTCAGCCTTTATTGTTCATAAGAAAAAGCATGCCATGAAAAGAAAACCTGAGGGTGAGCCATCTCGTAAGCAGGACAGAGCATTCCCAGTTCCTCAGATCAGTCACACGAGAGAGGAGCCCTACAAATGTAGCCAGTGTGACCGAGCTTTCCGCAATCACTCGTTCCTCCTCCTTCATCAGAGAATCCACACTGGAGAGAAGCCGTATAAATGCAGGGAGTGTGGAAAAGCCTTCAGGTGGAGTTCCAATCTGTACCGACACCAGAGGCTTCACTCTTTTCAAAAACAGTATGTGTGTCATGAAAGTGAAAAGACTCCAAATCTGGAGCCAAAAATCCTCAATTCTGAGAAACCTTTTTGGTGTCAAGAATGTGGGAAAACCTTTACACGTAAAAGATCTCTTTTAGATCATAAAGGAATACACAGTGGAGAGAAGCGCTATAAATGTAATCTGTGTGGAAAATCTTATGATAGAAATTACCGCCTGGTTAATCATCAGCGAATCCACACCAAAGAGAGACCTTTTAAATGTCAGTGGTGTGGGAAAGACTTCATTGGGAGACAGACCCTTTCTAATCATGAGAGAAAACATACCAGAGTGGCACAGTCTAAAGGCAGCCTTCCTGGGTTGTCTTGTCAGGACACAGAGTTGAGTTTACAGGAAGTAAAACCAAATGAAGAGAAGCCCCTTGAAGATTGTGAAGAAGTTTGTGACCAGAGCTTCAGGCTCACTGAACTCCAGGACATTGAGAAAAAGTGCCACAAATGTAGCATTTGTGGAAAAGGTTTTAGCAAGAGTTCACAACTTATTAGCCACAAGAGATTTCATACTCGAGAGAGGCCCTTCAAATGCACCGAGTGTGGGAAGACCTTCAGGTGGTCTTCAAACTTAGCTCGGCACATGAAAAATCATATTAGAGATTAGCCTGGGACCTGACAGTGACAACGGGGGTAAATGATTTCTAGCTATCCTGCTAGAGAACCCTTAATTGTAGGCACTGTGGGGAAGACCTTTACAAAGGGTCCAACCCTTTGTTTTTGAAACCAGTGAGAGACTCTTGAGGATTTACAAACTCAGGGAGTCCCCAGCTTACCTGCTGGAAAGCTATTTTGGGTAAAAACAGCAACATGTTCTTTGGATCCTTCCCCAAAACTTTGGCCCATAACAGTGGCATTTGCACAATAGCTTGGAGCTCCCTCAGCCAGGTCTCCTACCACAACTCTGAAGAGAGAGACCATTGCCCTTTGTAGTTGGACAAAATGTCTATGGCATCGTGGGCCATGGTTGCTGGAAAGGGGCCAAGTTGGATCCTGAGTTTCTCTTCGAGGTTGGCTTGTGAAGGCGCCTATTCTGTTGACGTTAAAATGGCAGCAACGCGCTCCTAGTCTTCCCGTTTGCCCCCCGGGGAGTTCTGGCTGGGCCTTCAGGCTTCATAGCTGGCTTTTATATGGCAGGGGGGGTTAGAGTTGTCTCAGTGATTGGTGGGAACAGGGTGCTTGGCTCGACCACTTGGAACATAGAGCTGTACTGGTGGTGCATTGCCATGCCCACCCCACAGGTGTGAACAGGCAGCCCAAGTCCATCTGTACAGTGGAAATGTGCTAAGCACTTAGTGCCTGAGACCTGACAGTGACCAGAAAGACAAAAGTCTTGCCATCTTGGATCTTTACAAATGATAAACCAGTATATAGTATGCTGGATGGTGATGTGTGGTGTGGACAAAGTAGATCAGAGAAGACAAAGGAGTTCCAGCTAGACTGGGAGGTGGGTTGTGATTTTAAAGAGGATAGTGAAGGAGGGAGGCCCTCAACTGAGATGGTGAAATTTGAGCAAAGACCTGCAGGAGGCCAGGGTGTGAGCTGTGTAGATCTTTAAGGAGACTTGTAGGCAAAGAAGCAGGGTCTTGCTTGATGTCCTCTGGGAATAGCCAGGAGGCCCCTGCTACAGAGTGAGCCAGCTGGAAGAGGAGGAGAGGGCCAGAAAGGGGATGGGCCACGTGAGCATGGTGCGTCATCACGGAGGTAGAGAAATTCTGGATGGTATTCAAGTTTCAAGTGATACGGCTTGAATCTGAACTACATTTTACAAGAGTTAACCACAGACTTGAGGACTCAGTAAAAGGGTATGGGTTTTTATGCAGTTATCTCTGCTGCCACTTCCCGTGAATGAGACTGCCCCACATTCTGTTTCTGAATTTCCTGTAAGATCTTCATCCCTCAGCAGATGTAAGCACTTCCCATGATTGTGTTTATATCTGTAGTCTCTGCACACCACAGGCACCCTCTTGCCTTCACATAGCCGTATCCATGTGTGGAGAACCTCATGCTGGCATCAGGTTCAGCCCAGAGGTGCCAGTGCATGTGCCTGCTGCCCTTGGGAGCGGGGAGCACCCCTTAGTTGCCCACCCACTTGTTTTGAAGCAAAAAGCAAGAGTCAGCTTGATGACAAAGGAGTAACATTTCTCAAGCACATGTGAGTAATCACTGCTTCTGACTATCAAAGAGCTCAGATTATAAATTTGAGGATAAAATGTTTCACTCAGTGGAGAGCAGCATCTCAGACTGCATTTTACTGCAGTGAGTACAGGCCCACTTGTGGAGCAGGCCATTTGAGAAGAAAACCAACCTGGAAAATGTCCTTTCAGTAGTATACACTGTAATCTTACCCTCTCTGGATTACCTGGTGCAGGTGAACATAAGGTTCTGGTTTTAGGGGTGGGGATATGTTGGATGGGCAGGGAGTGGGGCAGGCATCTCCTGGGATGTTCTGGTGCCCATTCAGCTCTGTGTTTGGTCATCTTGGCTCTGCCATTCTCTTGCCTTCCTACAACGGCCTGTGGCTCAAAATCAGGTGTCTCTTCACTGGCACAGTTCCCCAAACTGGCACTAAAAGTGACTGGGCAGAAGTCCAAATCTTGTGTGCGTGGGGCCCTGGAGGTATTAAATCTGGATTCCAGGCTCAGTGTGCCTTGTACTGGGAGGATGATCTTGGGCAAGTCATTGGACCTCTGCAAGGATTTCCTTTTGTGTGATTAGAGTGCCTGACTCCTGGGATTGGGAAAGTGCATGGTTTCCTAAGGCTCTGGGTTGTGTGGTTGACCTCTAGTACCAGGGCCCTCGCAGACATGCAGCTTCCACGTCACTTGGTACTACAGCCATGGAAATCCCTTTCTGTCTGCATTTTCACCCCTTATTCCCTGTGCCACCTGGCATCTTGTACAGTTCCTGCCCTAGTAGGGTTTTTTTTTCCCCTGACCATCTCCTGTCTGAAGTAGCAGTGTTTTTACTTCCATTTTTATAGAATGAGATATACTTTTTTTTTTTAAATAACCTTTCTTTACCTTTTTATTGCAGTTCGGCTGGGGCTGGGTTTGAACCCACCACCCTCGGTATATGGGATCGGTGCCCTACTTGATGAGCCACAGGCGCTGCCCAGATATACTTATTTTTAAACATTCCAATCAAAATTTAAAATGTATAATGAAAAAGTAGAAATCCTTCTGTACTGAAGTGATTAATACTTTGGGATCATATTGATGAATTCAATAACCTGAGCTTTCAAATCTTAGTTCAATAAGTGATAGGTGATTATTATAGAAATATTGGTAAACACAGATTAGGTAAAAGGACATAAAGGTCAAAGTCTGACTACTTGGTGCTAACTACTAAACATGTTGATGTGATCAGTGTTGGATTTAACTTCATTGCACCTCCCTGGGCACCCTTGACTGTCCCACTTCCCTTTACCTGGAGCGCCACACCTCTGTCTGTCTGCTGCAGGTCCTCTGTCTTCAAGCCTGACCTTGCCTGACGCTCATCCCTCGAAGCCCCTCTCCAGTGGCCCCACCTCTCCTCTTGTCTGTATCTGGCTATGTTAAGGTGTTGGCTGGGTTTCTAGTTGTGCCTATCACTGCAGCCAGACCAGGCACACTGGAGACCAGGATTGGGGTGCTTATTTATCTGCCATGCAGAGATCATTTTGCATAAAATTACCTGTTAAAGAATCTAGAACCAAATTTAGTTCAGCTAAGTCAAGGTTGGGGTATTTTGAAGGAGCGCTTGAGTGAAATGTTGACTGGAAGCCACCCTGTAAGCACACAGCTTCTGGTTAGGGACCCAGCAGTGGATGGTTCTGAGCAGTATGGCTCCAGTTAACAGTTTCCAATGGCCCCGACTCTAGTTCTCAGCTTGGCCTAGAGAACATGCAGGTTTCTTCCAGCCCTGCCCACCTTCACTCCCTTGCAGGAACTCAAGTTGGGACTGGAGGGAGCCAGCTGTGCTGGGACAATGAGAGGGAGGAGTAGGTGTCTGTCTGGCACCTGTTTAGTTGGTCAGCCCCACCTGTAGTGACAGACACTGTCACAGCAGAGAAGAAGGCATGGGAAAGACAAAACAGTACAGACCACCTCACACACAAGTTGGCAAATATTTGAAAGCTCAGTGTGGGTAAGTATATGGAAAAACAGGAACTCACACTGCTGTGGGAGTGGAAACTGTGGCAAGTGCCCAGCAACTTGGAAAATCTGTTCTACCCAGCAAGTCATCTCTTGGGTGTGTCCTAGAGGAGCTTCATGTGAACAAACGAGTTTAAGACTGTTCATTGCAGTGTTGATTTGGTAGTAATGTTGGGAAAAGCATTTCATCAACAGAACAAATTAAAGGTGGTTTTGGCACTTTGGAAATTGAATTTGAATTAGAGTTACATTTCAACACATAATGCTGAGAATGTTGCAGGAGCTATGTGTGATATAAGGTTTATGTAAAGCTACGCATATGTAAAGCTACACATTACTTCAACTTAATCGTGTTTCACTTTTTCTGTAAAGTGGGCTAGTGGTGCCAGTCTCACAAGGTGTTTGGGGGTGGGGGGGCAGACAGTGGCATGATGCATGTAAAGTGCTTAGCATAGTGTCTGGCATGTAAACGGCATATATTAGAAAGTTACTGTTTTGCACAATCTTATTTTCCATGGGTTCAAATAACATGAAGAGTCTAATATCATATATTGGAATGATGTGCATATGTCCCTTCTCTGCCTTCCCAGTGCAGGAGAGGTTAATGGGCTCAGGAGGGTCCATGGAGGCTTCATTTGTGTTTATAAAACTTGATGCAGATGCATCAGAATTTAAGATTTAACAGAATAGTGTGGTGGGTTCTTTTTTAACTGCTTAAAGTATTTCAAAATAAAAATATTTCTTAAGCATGTTCTCTGACATCTCATGATTTTATAGAAATCTCTGCTATTTGTATGAGGTTACTTAGAGAAGCCACTTCACCTTTCAAGTCTTCAGTTTCCTTGTCTGCAAAAGTTAGGATCAACATAATTGCCTGTTATTTAAAGGAATGATTAAATGACTCTGGTACATCTGTAATGCAACTGTTTGAAAAAAGGAGGATATTCTCCATAGTACTGACACATGATTTTCAAGATGTGTAGTTTATAGGAAATTTATAAGCTCCATTTTTAATTTCTTCTTGCCTAAAAAGTAGCAAGGGAATCCAGAAAATACAGACTCAATTCCTTTTCTTTTCTTTTTTTTTTGTAGTTCACTGTAACCACAAACTCCTGGGCTCAAGTGATGCTTCTGCCTCAGCCTCTGGAGTAGCTGGGACTACAGGCATGTGCCACCACACCTGGCTAATTTTTTTTTTTTTTCTTGTAGAGATGGGCTCAGATTGGTTCTAATTCCCAGCCTCAAGCCATCTTCCAGCCTCAGCCTCTCAGGGTGTTAGGATTACAAGTGTGAGCCTTCACCCCCAGGCTCATAATGTGTTTTGTTTGTTTGTTGAGACAGAGTTTTCACTGTCACCCTGGGTAGACTGCTGTGTCATCGTAGCAACAATAACCTCAAACTCAAGTGATCCTCAGCCTCCCGAGTAGCTTGGACTACAGGTGCCCACTATAAAGCTTGGCTAGTTTTACTGTTTTTAGTAGAGATGGAGTCTTGCTTTTGCTTAGGCTTGAACTCATGAGCTCAGATGGCCTCCCAGAGTGCTAGGATTATAGGTAAGCATGAGCCACAGTGTCTGGCCCAATGGCCCATAATTTGAATGAACAAAGAGGCTCCTGAGGATAGAGATGCTTGTCAGCCATTGTGCATTACTAGATAGGTGAGCAAAAGGTGAGTTAATATTTATGTGCCAACTAACATACCTCTTTTAAGTTAATGCTAGCCTAGATAAGAACAGCAGGGAGATCTTGTATCACCTGGGTCTTATTAGTCATATTAGGCAGTTAGCTAAATTAAGAACAGGGTGGATGTGGTTTGGCTGTTCTAGGAATGGGGTGATCAAGACTACTTGTAGGAAGGGTGGCACCTGTGGCTCAACGGAGTAGGGCACCGACCCCATATGCCAGAGGTGGTGGGTTCAAACCCAGCCCCGGCCAAAAACTGCAAAAAAAAAAAAAAAGAGAAAGACTACTTGTAGGAAGAGAGATCAATGCCCTACTGACTTTCTAACAAGCCGTGCACAATGAAATTAATACTTATAGAGCAGTGGTTCTCAACCTTCCTAATGCCACGACCCTTTAATACAGTTCGTGTGGGTCGAGACCACCAGCTTGAGGACCGCTGCTTAGAGCAATGAACGAATATGCTGTGAGAGGATATTAGATGGACTGCAAAAATTTCTAAAGGTCATTATTTTTGAAACGTTCAAAGCACAGTAAGTTTTTTTTTTATTCTTTCTTTTGATCAACATAATTTAAGTGTGCCATAGAATTTATTATAGGATCAAGTGTGTCGTGAGATAGAAAAGATGGAAAACACTCCTCTAGAGATTTTTCCAAGATCAGTGCACAATGGAATTGACCTTGACCTAGGCAGACCAGTGAGAACACGAGTCTTTCCAAAGAGCAGTTCATAGAGCAGAACACTGGACTTTGCAAAGAGCAGTTCATACTTCCTCAAAACTGTGTATGAAAGGCTTGGTGCCTGTGGCTCAAGCGGCTAAGGTGCCAGCCACATACACCTAAGTTGGCAGGTTCGAATCCAGCCCAGGCCCACCAAACAACAATGATGGCTGCAACCAAAAAGTGGCCGGGCGTTGTGATAAGTGCCTGTGTCCCAGCTACTTGGGAGGCAGAGGCGGGAAAATCGCTTGAGCCCAGGAGTTGGAGGTTGCTGTGAGCTGTGATGCTACGGGTGGGAAAATCGCTTGAGCCCAGGAGTTGGAGGTTGCTGTGAGCTGTGATGCTACGGCACTCTTACCCAGGGGGACAGATTGAGGCTCTGACTCAAAAAAAAAAATAAAAAAAAACTCTGTATGATATCCAAAACCTCTGTTTTCCACAGGGCTTGCAGCCACTAGGACTGTGGTATAGCCTGGCCTGTGGTACAGGTTATTAATGAAATCTTTATTTTATTTTATTTTTTTGAGACAGAGCCTCAAGCTGTCACCCTGGATAGAGTGCTGTGGCATCACAACTCACAGCAACCTCCAATTCCTGGGCTCAAGCGAGTCTCCTGCCTCTGCCTCTCAAGTAGCTGGGACTACAGGCGTCCGCCACAACGCCCGTTTTTTGGTTGAGGCCGTCATTGTTGTTTGGCCGAACCCGCCAGCTCAGGTGTACGTGGCTTGCACCTTAGCCACTTGAGCCACAGGCGCTGAGCCTGTTAATGAAATCTTTAAACTCCCACTTGCTTTGCTGTTATTTCACTGGCTACCTCAAACTCTGTGCTTCTTTAACAGGAGTCAAAAAACCATATCAATTACTTAACAAGAGAACCAATAAAGAAGTGTTGACTATTTTACGGGCGGCTCCTGTGGCTCAGTGAGTAGGGCGCCAGCCCCATATACCGAAGGTGGCAGGTTCAAGCCCGGCCTCGGCCGAACTGCAAAACAAAAAAATAGCCGGGCATTGTGGCGGGCGCCTGTAGTCCCAGCTACTAGGGAGGCTGAGGCAAGAGAATCGCTTAAGCCCAAGAGCTGGAGGTTGCTGTGAGCAATGTGACGCCACAGCACTCTACCCAGGGCGATAAAGTGAGACTCTGTCTCTACAAAAAAATAAATAAATAAATAAAGAAGTGTTGACTATTTTAAGTAACCAAAAAGGCAGGAAGAGAGTGCTAAGGTATTAAAGAGGGGGCACCCCCACCCCAAGACTGGGGGAGCTGGAATAGGTTCTGTCCCATGTTTGACCCTGACAGCCTTCAGGCTTTCCGCCTCATTTTGTCCCACATCTGGGCAAGCTGATAAGAAGCCCCAGGCACTTCCTCTCTGCCCCAGAGAGGAAGTTCAAACTGTGCAAACTGCCTTGGGATCCACGCTCCTGTGCAGGGGTACCAGCCACTGACACTGGTGTCTTAGGAGGAGAGGGAAGATCATAGACTGAATTGCAAACCTGGTTACCCCCACTTTTGCCTGAAGAGCACATAATGGCCGCCTCCCCCGAGTTAGTGTCTTCCAAAACACTGGCACTTCTCAGAACCTGCTACCACCACCCCTTTCTGCATTTGGGCCTATAACTTGCCTCATGTTCCACAAGGCCTCAACAAAGGGTGGAGTACAAAGTCTGAGGAAATAGAATGTGTATTCCAAATGGCATAATTTTGCCAAAATTGATGGACAGAAACCTGGAGGATATATAGAAATGGATCTTCAGGGTGTAGGATCTTGGTAGAAGGAATATGAAGTTGGAACAGGCCAAATTTGTTGATATGGGATCACTAAACAGAGATTCGGGGTTCATTACATTAACTTGAGAAGCTGTTCAAGAGGCTGAGGTTAAGCCCAAGAGCTAGAGGTTGCTCCTGAGTAACTGGGACTATAGGCGCCCCCCCCAACAACGCCTGGCTATTTTTTTGTTGTTGTTACAGTTATTTAGCTGGCCCCTGCCGAGTTCAACCCTCCACAGTGTATGTGGCTGGTGCTGTAACCACTGTGCTATGGGTGCCAAGCCATTTACGTCCATATTTCAATCAACCAACAGGCAACTGTTAGAGCCATTCTCAGCTTCTCATGGTGGCTCACGGCTGTAATCCTAGCATTCTGGGAGGCTGAGTTGGGTGGACTGCTTGAGCTCAGGAGTTTGACACCAGCTTGAGCAAGAGTGAGACCTTGTGTCTACTAAAAATAGAAAAACTTGCTGGTTGTTGTGTTGGGTGCCTGTGGTCCCAGCTACTCAGGAGTCTGAAGCGGGAGGATTGCTTGAGCCTAGGAGTTTGAGGTTGCTGTGAGCTTTGATTACTCCATGGCAGTCTACCCAGGGCTACAGAGGAGACTCTGTCCCCCACTCTCCCCCCATTACTAAAAAAATAGTAATGAAAAACAATACTGCATTCCTGGAGCGATTGCCAAGACTAGTGCCGCCATCAGACTTGAAACCACATCCTCATTCAAGTCATCTACTTGGCCTGAGCAGAAGACAGATGGGTCTTGGAGAATCATAAATGTAATTGAGCTGTGACTCCCAAGTGCAGACGCTATTTCCACGTGTGTTTCAGTGCTTAGCAAGCAATACTCCTGACAGCTGGTTTGCAGTCACCGATGTGAATGCTTTTTTTCTTCTGGACTTATTAGTAAAGACCATCAAGAGCAGTTTGCTTTCAGCTGGATACACCTTCTCCACATACCTCAAGGCTACACCCTCTCTACAACCCTGTTCACAATCTAGTACACAGTTACCATGGTTAATTTTGACCTTAGGACACCATGGTGGTCCATTACCTTGATGATATTATGATGATTTGACCCGGTGTGCAGGAGGTAGCAACTACTCTAGACGCATTGGGAAGACACACAATATGCCATGTTGTGGGAAATAAACTTGGCTCAACCTGGCCAGGGTGAACATTTTACAAATATCTCTAATAGTTACGCTCTGTATGTTGAAAGGGGCCAAAAAGAGACAATTTTACATGCAGTTTTTGGGGTTCTATAGCTGTTTAACATTTTGGGGCTGCTGTGGAGTCTCAGGGGGTTATTCCTAGAACCCATGTCAAGTCAGGTACTGAATTCTGGTCTTAGAGGGGCCACACCTGGAGAGGAGGAACCGTGGCGAACAATCGGCCCTTTTTCTTTTTTTTTGTTTTTTGCGGTTTCTGGCGCCCTACTCCTTTGAGCCACAGGTACTGCCCTTTTTCTTTCTTTCTTTTTAGAGACTGAGAACTTACTTTTTTGCCCTCGGTAGAGTGCGGGGCATCACAGCTCACAGCAATGTCCAGCTCTTGGGCTTAGATGATTCTCTCGCCTCAATCTCCCGAGCAACTGGGAATATAGGCACCCACCACAACACCCAGCTATTTTCTTTTTTTGTAGAGACAGAATCTCACTTTGTCACCCTCGGTAGAGTGCTGTGGCATCACACAGCTCACAGCAACCTCCAACTCCTGGGCTTAGGCGATTCTTTTGCCTCAGCCTCCCGAGTAGCTGGGACTACAGGTGCCTGCCACAGGTGCCTGCCTGGCCATTTTTCTGTTTTGCAGTTCGGCCGAGGCTGAGTTTGAAGCCACCACCTTTGGTATATGGGGCCAGTGACCTACTCAATGAGCCACAGGTGCTGCTCAAAGTTGCCTGGCTATTTTTTGTTGCAGTTTGGCTGGGCCTGGGTTTGAATCCACCCGCCTTGGTATACGGGGCTGGCGCCCTACTCACTGAGCCACAGGCGCTGCTCCAGTCAGCCCTTTTTCATGGCTGATTGGCTTGATGGCATGTGCCTGGGCAACTGTGCAGAGGGCCCCACACTTAGCAGGATCCCACAGCTGTGCTAGCGCTCCTTCAGTGCCTTCAATTCTGAATGATCTTGAACATTTTACACTGTGTAAAATGCACCTGTTTCCTGAATTTCTGCACCTTCCCCACTCTCTCTCCTTGGCATTTGTCTCATAACCCTACCAGACCCAAGAGGCCTGGCTTGACATGGGTTCTGGGAATAGCTCCCTGGGACTCCACGAAGTTGTCTGACCTATTTCCTTTCTTCAACAAAATGTCCACATCCTAAACGTACTCTTCTATCTTAGCGAAAAAGATGAAAAGAGCTGTGAGGCCGAGCTTCTCAGTCTGGGTAGTGGGTGACAGAGAGTATTTCTCTCCTTTCCTCTGGTACTTTAACCTTCCAGTCTCCTCATTAGGCTATTGAAAAGCTACCCTGCTTCTGTAATCACCTGTGCTAGCTCCTCTTCCATGTGAAAATGAATCAAGCAGAACTTCACATCAGGGACGAATCTGTTGAGCAGAATTTTAATGCAAAGGAACCAGACACAAAGGAATATAAACTCTTTGATCCCAACTACTTATAGTGAAAGGCACATGAAACTAAGCAGGCACATTTCTGCCTTTGCAGCAGCATCCTTTGGGTTCTACCTTTAAGGGATGTAAGCGGGAAGCTGCAATGTTGGAGGAATGGAGTGTGATGATTACTTTTATTTATTTTTTATTTTCTGTTAAATCATAACTGTACATTGATGCATTTATGGGGTTCAGTGTACTGATTTGATATACAATGTGAAATGCTTACATTGAACTGATTAATGCATCCATCACTGTTACATTCTTTTCGTTCTTTTTTTTTTTTTTGAGACAGAGCCTCAAGCTGTCACCCTGGATAGAGTGCCGTAGCATCACAGCTCACAGCAACCTCCAATTTCTAGGCTCAAGCGAGTCTCTTGCCTCTGCCTCCCAAGTAGCTGGGACTACAGGCACCCACCACAACGCCCGGCCATTTTTTGGTTGCAGCCGTCATTGTTGTTTTGGCGGCCCGGGCTGGATTCGAACCCGCTGGCTCAGGTGTACGTGGCTGGCGCCTTAGCCCGTTGAGCCACAGGCACCGAGCCTGAAGGAAAATATTTTGATGATATTTAACATACTTTATTGCAGTTGGAACTTTTTTGGCTGATTATAATTATCTATGTGTCCTGTGTCCTAATAACGTATAGAAATAGTTTTGGGGCTTTTGCTTTTATCAGATTTTTCCTTTCTGTATGTACAAACTTTTCTGTATTAACATTTACTGTGCTAAAATGTTGAGTTTATATATAGTTATCTTTAACATGTTTTCAATACCATGAAAAGAAAATTTACCTAAAAGTTCTAAACTTTTAAGTAAACACAGTTTGCTTACTCCATGCCTATTTTAGGTTAAGTGAAGTTCTTGACATTTGGTCTAATGTAAAACTGAGTTTTAGTTTTAGTATGTTTATTTTTAGGTTTCAAACATTGAATTTGGAGAACTCAAATAAAATCACTTATTTATTCCCCCCCCCAAAATCACCATTTTATGCATCTTTCCTGATTGTTATCTTTGTTCTTTTCTAGTTGGATGAAAAATCTGACAAACAATATGCTGAAAATTACACCAGAGTGAGTACATAAATTCCTAAGGGAATTAAATTGTCAATGTTGATTAAACTTACTGTGACTTGTTTATTCTTTATTTCACAGTTGGTCTGATGGAGTTACTCTTCCTCCTTTCATCTATTTCCTGTTTTTGACCCTCTAAAATTCCTCCAAAGTTAAATTTCATGTGAGGCCCTGGGAAGAAAAGAGATCCTAAGTTTTATTTCCTTGAATGTCACCTTGTAAGCTTTTGTCTGGTCTTTGGTTTTCATTCCTTTGGAAAATGGTCTTGAGAAGGAGGCATTAAATACTAAAAATGAGGTGTCTTTGGAAATGATAGTGACAAACTCTGTATTTCTAAACATAAAATAACTTTTTCTAAGGAGTTGCCTTCTGATAAAGTCTCTTTCTTCTTAAAGTATTTTTAGAAAGTTAGTAAGAGAAATGGTTTATCAGGATTAATTTTATGCTATACCCAAGAAAGATGTATCAGCTCTGTCCAATAAAAATTTAAACTTAACATGTATGCTTAGACTTTGACAACAAGTTCATGTAAGTATATATTTTCTGGTAGCTTCATTAAAAAAAATAAAAAGAAACATGTAAAGTTAAGTAATATCTTTTATTTAACCCAAATAGCCAAAATATTCCAAAATACAGTCAATATGAAAAATTACTAATGAGATATATTTCATTCTTTTTTCCACAGTAAGCCTTCAAAATTTAGTATATATTTTATACTAAATCTCAATTTGAACTAACCACATTTAAATTGCTCAAAAGCCATATGTGGCCAATGGCTAGTATATTGGGCAGCCCAGATCTATGCCATTTATTAATGTATAGCATAATCTCACATTTAAACAAATTTTGGGAAGAGCAGTCTATACTCATAGTGATACGAAGTGTTGCGGCTCTCAGCTGCAAATAGTATCTCCATCTTTTTCAAAAGTATTAGAAAAAGACAAAATTTTTGAGAAGCAGTTTTAGGAACTAAATAGGGAAAATGGCTGACTAGCATAATAGTTAAGAAGTTCTAAAACTGCTTTAAAGTTATATGATGTGCTCACTCCACTGTTGTTTATAGCAGAGCAAAGATAAACCAAAAAGGAAGAACTTGAATAAAAACTGTTTCCTTGTTGGTTATTATGAATTCTACATTCTGATAAAGTATTTGAGTTAATGAAATTATGCTTAATGTGCCTGGGCCCTACTTGGGGGATACGTCTTCCCCAAAGTCATTATAAACTGATTACACTTGGCAACTTTCTCACTTGAAGCCCACGTTTTCCTCCACCACCCTGCTCTGTTTTAAGTTTCCATAGTAAACATTTTTAAGAAACAAGACTTACTCTACCTAACAAGTGCAAACAATGTAACCTAGTCGTCTGTACTCTCATATTAATCTGAAATTAAAAAAAAAAAGAAACAAGACTTAGAAGTATTATATTTCTTTATCTTCAGCCTTCATCTCGAAATTCTGCCTCAGCAACAACCCCTCTAAGTGGGAACTCATCCAGACGAGGAAGTGGGGACACCAGTAGCTTGATAGATCCAGACACCTCATTAAGTGAATTGCGGGTAAAACACAGTTTTTGATTTGATTTTTAAAAACAGTCTTTTGGTTTCTTGGTAGTATACTGGAACTTTTAACATTTAATGTGACTTAGTAGAAAGAAGGAATGTGAGTTCTTTTTAAAAACATTTTTTATACACTTAAAAAATATGACTCAGGTGTTACAGAGCCTGAAATGAAAGATTTATTAATTCTTTTAACTTCCTGAAAGTTGGATGGTATTGGAATGAGTTCTGCTACTTTATAAATACCAAATAAACTTTGTAATGTATGTAAAAGTAATTCTCTCTGAACTGGCCATATTTTAAATGGAAAATATATACAATGAACCAGATTGTGGCAAGTTTTTTAATTTTATTTTTATTTTACTGGATTTTTTTTAGAGATAGAGTGTTACTCTGTGGCCCAGGCTAGAATACAGTAGCATGAACATAGCTCACTGTAACTTTGAATAAGAGGTTCAAGGGATCCTCCTGACTCAGTCTTCCAAGTAGCTGGGACTATTGGAGTACTCCACTATCATTGGCTAATTTGGGGGGGGGGGTAGAGATGGAGTCTCAACAGCCCATGGTGGTCTTGAGCTCCCAGGCTCAAGTGATCCTTCATCTGTATGTAGCTTCCGAAAGTGTTGGAATACACACTGCACTGGGCCCAGACTGTGGGAATTAATAATCTTTTGAGCTATTATGCTGTTATTTGGTTGTTGGAATACAGTTATGTCTCAGTGTTTCATAGTTACAAGTGTAATGATATTTGGGTAACAGAAACACCTGAGATAAAGAAAACCTTATTTTATCCATTACTTGAGTCTATATCCTTACTAAGGTTTTCTTTTAATTGGGGACAGAGTCTTACTCTGTCACCAGGGCTAATGTGCAGTGCCATCTTCATAGCTTACTGCAACCTCAAACTCATGTGCTCAAGTGATCCTCCTGCCTCAGCCTCTCCAGTAGCTAGTGCTACAGGAGATAATCACCATGCTCAGCTAATTTTTACTATTTTTAGTGGAGAGGGGCATCTGTTTTTGCTCAACTTGGTCTGGAACTCCTAATCTCACAGGAACCTCCTGCTTAAGCCATCCATAGTGCTGAGATTACAGGAATGAGGCACCACATCTACCCCTTGTTAACCTGTTAATTTGGAAGATGAGAACTTTAGAAATACATTTGAATGTTTAATGAACCTGCTATTTGTGAGAAATGGGGGAATGGTAGTGAGAGAAATAGCATTAATTAATACAATATTTAAGAGCTTTTGGCCCTGGAAGTTTAGATAGCAAAACACATTCTGGCCTTCAGAAAGTCACTGTCTCGTAGGGAAAACAAATGAGAAAAATTAGTAAAACAAGGTGATGTAATACTATGGCAATAGCAAAAATGTTAAGGTAATTCGGAAAAACATCATCTAAATTGGACTAGGAAAAGAGATAATAAAAGTCTTTTTAGAAAAGGCAGACTCTGGGCTAAGGTTTGAAGGAAGAGGAGAAAGTTAACCAGGCAAAGAAATTGAAAGGGGAAGGCTTTTTCAGTGAGAGATGCCTTCAGAGAATCAGCAAGTTATCTGTACAGCAAAGTTGTCAGAGGGTGAGATGAGGTGGATGAGAGAGAAGGCTGGGGAAGTAGTGAGGGGCTGAAATGGAAGTGTCTTATCTGCTAGTCTGAAAGGAATTCAGTTTTATCTTGAGAACTATGGGATATCAAATAGGAGAATGATACTATCTGATTTACATTCTTAAAGATTACTTTGAACACAGTTTGGAAGAAGCACTGGAGCCCAGAAGAATAGTAACCCTGTGGTTGAACAATGAGAATGAGATGAGCAAGTCAAAATTGTAAGGGGAAAATAATTAAGAAACTTGTTCTGATGTGAATATGAAACTGGGAGTTGGTTGGGCAGTAGGTATGGAGAAATAGAAATTTAAGAGAAGGTGTGCTTTCTTTTAAAGATGAGATTATTATTTTCATTGGTTGGATTGAGCCAGTAGAGAGAAAAGTTGAAGGTTGAGAAAGGAGAGAGGATAGCTGACAGAGCAAAGTGGGTGAGAGCAGAGTCCAGGGCTCAGATGGATGGGCTTGCCTAGACTGGAAGTCCTCTCCTGCTGACACAGTAGACGAAATAGGGAAAGTGGTGACTGAGTAAGATTGTGGGTAGGATAGGAAGGAGAGTCTGTCTTGTGAAATGGGTTTCCTGTGAAAGTGGTCTGGAGTTAGAGGAAGATGGAGAGGTTTGAAACAGTAGCAGAGAAAGAGAGCTGACTCCTGCTAGCATGGGTGTGACTGTGAAGGTGTCATTATTTGTCTACTAGTATGTACATAGTACTTATGATGTAGTAGGCAGAAGTGCTGGAGGAAAGTTGAATAAGAGAAACTCTTGCCTGTAGGTGCTACATTCTAGTGGGACAAAAGGATGTAAAGACAGGCCATCTAGCCTTAGCCTTAGCTTGTATCTGTCAAACCACTCGTTGCTTGCTTTTCTTTCATGAGAGAATGACCTTCTTGAAGGAAGTGAGATGTTTTATGTCCTAGAACCTGGCTCCTAATAGTCTTCTGTAAAAAACTGTTGAATGAATCAGTGAGTAAAAGACAGACAAACCTACTCAGGAGGGAAAGAAGGGGACAGGGAAAGTATAATACCAGAAATGTGTATAGTCAGCCTTTAATAGTTGATCCTGTCTGTAAATGCAAACTTGTATTTAGGACCCCTTTAGGTGGGAAATACTTCCCACCTAAGTCAGGTATCTACAATAAACTTTACAGAATAGGGTTGGGCACAAGAGAAACAAAATTTTCCATTTAAAATTTGACCTATTTAACTTCTCTTACGAGGATTATGGTAACATTTGTAGCATATGCTTTTCTTATTGTTTAAATGGGGTTCTCAGGATAGAATATTTCATTTGATGAGTTCAAAATGGTTATGTTTAATTTCCCTCCCTTTACTCCCTTTGGTCCAAGTTAATTGTAGTCAGTGACCAAGTCATTGAAAGAAAACTTTGTTCATATCCATTTATTGTATTTTTGAGAACTGATGCATGTATCTGTAAAATTTGATGCTTACAATTAATTTGCTATATATTTTTTAGTTCCACATGAAACATTATGTATTAAAAATTATTTAAGTGGTTTAAAAAATTTGAACAGTTATGTATTAAAAAATTTGAACAGTTATGTATTAAAAATTGAAGTTATGTAGGCATATATCTTGTGCCTACTTGTTCTGTGGTTTTCAGTAGAATTTAATACAAACAGTATTTAACACTACATTGATTACCCCTTACTTTTGCCTCAGTTCCACTATCATCTGACCTGTTTGCCCCTTTCAGTGGGTCAGAGTATGTTTTTATACTTGGATTTCTCTTCCCAAGTATACAAAAGCAAATCTTATTTCATCTGATTCCTCTGAGACTTAAGATATATTTGTGCCTGGTTTTATGCAATGGTTCATTCCTATGTCCTGCAGGATCTCTATGACCTTAAGGACCAGATACAGGATGTAGAAGGGAAATACATGCAGGGCCTTAAAGAACTAAAGGTATCAGGGCCCATTCTGCAGCCCACGCATGCTCTGTATGCAGAAGTGTTGGTAATGGTGGTTTCATGAATTCTATTAACCAGCTGCACATAGCTTTACTAACAGTGTTTGTCTTTCAAGCATGTGCTTAACCTGCAAAGCATTGGAAAAATGAACTTTCAATCTCTGCTTATGTTTAAATGTTTAGTATGTTTTTATGAATATTCAGCAGAAGGTATTATTCCTTACAGTTTTTGTTTTGTTTTTGTTTGAGACAGAGTTTCCCTCTGTTGCCCTAGCTGGAATTCAGTGGCATTATTATAGCTCATTGCAACCTCAAAGTCCTAGGCACAAGAGATCCTCTTACCTCAGCCTCTTGAGTAGTTGGGATTATAAGTGTGCACTATTTCAGGTTGATTAGTTTTCTATTTTTAGTAGAGATGGGGTCTTACTCTTGCTCAGGCTTGTTTCAAACTCCTGACCTCGAGTTATCCTACTGCCTCAAGTGATCCCAGAGGATTATAGGTGTGAGCTACCATGCCTGGCCTATACTGTATACTTTTTATAACTTGGAAAATACTTACAAAATTAAAGTGAACAAATACCTAAGGAAAAAAACCTAAGAATATTTTAATTGAGAATTGGACCTTAAAATTCTCCCAATCTAAATGAAAAAAGCATTGCCTATTTCTGTCACTAGATTCAGTCAGTATTAAATGTGGGAGGAAGAAGCAATTGAGAGAGTATTATTATAAATATCCTCTCGGGAGGAAGGAAACTTAAGGTAAGAGTCCTATATATTTTGTTTAGATTTGTTTTAAATTTAGAAGTCAAAAAGAATTACACAGATCTAATGTCTTAAAGAATTTGGAAGTAAATTTGAGTGGGATTTATCTTTTCCCAGAAAGAATAACTACCTTTTATTGAATAGGGTGTCTTTCCCCCAGTGTACATTCTTGTTTGCTTTATCGAAGGTTAGGTGGTTGTAAGATGTTAGTTTCATTTCCTGGTTTTCTATTCGATTCCAAATGTCTACGTCTCTATTTTTGTGCCGGTACCATGCTGTCTTGACCACTATGGCCTTGTAGTACAGCTTAAAATCTGGTATGGTGATGCCCCCAGCTTTGTTTTTATTACTAAGAACTGCCTTAGCTATACGGGGTTTTTCCTAGTTCCATACAAAACGAAGAATCATTTTTTTCCAAGTCTTGAAAATATAATGTTGTTATTTAATAGGGATTAAATAGATTGCTTTGGGAAGTATAGACATTTTAACAATGTTGATTCCTCCCAGCCACAATCATGGTATGTTCTTCCATTTGTTAATAGCCTTGGAAATTTCCTTTCTTAGGGTTTCATCATTTTCTTTATAGAGGTCCTTTACCCCTTTTGTTAGGTATATTCCTAGGTATTTCATTTTCTTTGAAGCTGTGTTAAAGGGAGTTGTGTCCTTATTTAGCCTCTCAACCTGGCTGTTATTGGCGTATACAAAGGCTATTGACTTGTGGACATTGATTTTATATCCTGAGACATTACTGTGTTGATGACTTCCAGGAGTCTTGTGGTTGAGTCTTTGGGGTTCAAGAGTCTCACTCTGTTGTTCTTGGTAGAGTACTATAGTGTGAGCAATCTTCTTGCCTCAGCCTCCCAAGTAGCTAGGACTACAGGTACCTGCCACAATACTTGGTTAGTTTTTAGTATAGACAGGGTCTTGCTCTTGCTCAAGCTGGTCTTGAACTCCTGAGCTCTAGCAATTTACCTGTCTCAGCCTTCCAAATTGTTAGGATTATAGGTGTGAGCCACTGTGCCTGGCCTGAGATTAAAATCATTAAAATACCTTGAAACTTAAATTTAGAAGTCTTTTCTGGTCTATTATTTAAAGGAAGATTATATTAGATAAACTTTATGTCAAATTTATTGTATTACATATTTTGTCCATGCGTGTATTACTTTGAGCTATCTTGGATTCTGGTTTTCATGCAGTTTCGCACTTTAGTTGCAATGAAGGCCTTTTTATGCTGTTAGCCTTTCAGATGAATGAGAATCATTTTAAATTCTGCATTAAATTTAGATACCACTAAATTTAGACCATTATACAATTGACTTCGCTTATGTTATTTTGCTTTTTAAACTGTGTAATTATTTTTATTTTAATGTCTGGAGTATGTAATGTAAGGGCCAGAACTGCATTCCAGACTCAATTTTATAACTTCTCGATTGGCTAGTGAGGCCAATATTTGTTACTTGTTCTTGTCTTGGTTCTGGAAAGGCTTCATTCCTATCCTCAATGGTCATCTGATCAAATGGAATTTTTCTCATCTCCTCCAGCTGTTATTCATATTCCTCAGTCTTGGCCTTTGAGAGAGACACAAACTCAGCCCAAGTTTTCACATCTTTTTCTTCATCATTCACTGGGGCATTATCTTTATCCTCTGGTACAGGAACCTTCGGGGCATTAAACTTCTTCTCAAAGTTACCAACCTACAAAGCCTGCCTTTGCCATGTTGACCTTGTAGTAAGCCCAGCCAATAGCTGGTGGATTCTCAGGTAGAGTAGGCAACCTGGAGGTAAGGCTGTCATTCCAAGTTTTCAGAGAATTAGCTATAGCTTTTTGGTTTCAGGGTATGACCTCTCTAAAAGTTATCCAATCGGTGGCTTTTAGACCAGGTTTTCACCTTCTTGGGATCCTTTGCAGACCCCAATGGCCCACCTATGTTCTTTATTTTGATTAAATTTGTTTCAAATCGTAGTTTAAGTCACACCTGTCAACCCAGTTCTGGTTTATGGAGATTTATTTATTTATATATTTATTTATTTTTGAGACAGAGCCTCAACCTGTCACCCAGGATAGAGTGCTGTGTCATCACAGCTCACAGCAACCTCCAATTCCTGGGCTCAAGCAAGTCTCTTGCCTCCGCCTCTGAAGTAGCTGGGACTACAGGTGCCCGCCACAATGTCCATTTTTTGGTTGCAGCCTTCGTTGTTGTTTGGTGGGCCCGGGCTGGATTCGAACCTGCCAGCTCAGGTGTATGTGGCTGGCACCTTAGCCTGTTGAGCCACAGGCGCCAAGCCTGGAGCATTATTAAAAAGTATGTGTGTATGTATATATGTGTATCTTTATTGAGATACATATGTATACACACAAATTCCATAAAAATTTACCTTTTTTTTTTTTTTCTTTTTTTTTTGCAGCTTTGGCTGGGGCCAAGTTTGAACCTGCCACCTCTGGTATATGGGGCTAGCACCCTACTCCTTTCAGCCATAGGCGCTGCCCCAGAATTTACTTATTCATTTATTTATGAGATAGAGTCTTGCTCTGTCACCCTAGGTAGAATGCAATGGTGTGCTCATAGCTCACAGCAATCTCAAACTCCTGGGCTCAAGTGGTCCTCCTGCCTTAGCCTCCCCAGTAGCTAGGACTGCAGGTGTGCATTACTATACCCAGCTAATTTTTTCTGCTTTTGTTAGGCTGGTCTTGAACTCCTGACCTCAAGTGATCCTCCTATGTTGTCCTCACAAAGTGCTAAGATTATCAGCATGTGCCACTGTGCCTGGCCTCAAGTTAAGCCATTCAAAATGCAGAATTTGTTGGTGTTTTAGATAGTATAGTCGCAAAGTTGTGCAACCATCACTACAATTCAATTTTAGAACATTTTCATCATCTCAGAAAGAAACCCCATACTCACTGGCAGTCATTCCCTTTTCTTCCTTTTTACTCCTACTCACATCCTGGGCAGCCACTAACTTTCTATCCTTATAGATCTTCCTGTTCTGGAGATTTGACATAAATGCAGTCGTACAATATAAGTCTTTTGTGATTGGCTTCCATTTAGCATAATGTTTTCAAGATTCATCCATGTTGTAATATATGTCATTATTTTTTTTTAAAAAGCTGGATGATATTTCACTGTATGGATTTACAGCATTTTGTGTATCCTTTTGTCAGTTGATAGGCATTTGGATTGTTTTCATTTTTTTGGCTAGTAGGAGTAATGCTGCTATGAACATTTGTGGACAAATTTTTCTCTAGAGATATATTTTTATTTTTTGGGGGGGTAGACAGCTAGGGCTGGAATTGCTGGGTCATGCAGAAATTCTGTTTAACATGTTGAGGAACTGCCAAACTGTTTTCAAAGTAGCTGCACTAGTTTACATTCCGACCAGCAATGCATGAGTTTCCAGTTTCTGTATGTCCTCACTAACACTTGTTATCTTTTCTCTGGTTTTTTGATTATAGACTATAGCCATCCTAGTGAGTGTAAAGTGGTATCTCAATGTGGTTTTGATGTACATTTCCTTAATGATTACTGATAATAATTGCATGTTTTTTTGGCCATTTGTGTATCTTCTTTGGAGAAATACTTATTCAAGTTCTTGCCCATTTAAAAATTTGTTTTAATGTCTTGTATTGTTGAACTATAAGAATTCTTCATATATTCTGGATATAAGTCTCTTATCATATTTATAAATACTTTCTTCTATTCTATGGATTGTCTTTTTACTATCTCGATATCATTTACAGCATGAAAGTTTTAAGTTTTGTATTTTGATGAAGCCTTTTTTTTTTCGTAGATAGTGTTTTTGGTGTTATATCTAAGAAACCATTGCCCATCCCAAAGCCATGAAGATTTACTCCTATATATTCCTCAAGGAGTTATATAGTTTTAGCTCTTAAACTTAGATCTGTGGTGTACTGTGAATTAATTTTTGCATATGGTGTGAGGCAGGAGTCCAACTACATTTTTTTGTATGTGGGTATCCAGTTGTCCCAGCACTGTTTATTCTTTTACCATTGAGTTACATGGACACCCTTGTCAAAATTAACTGATTGTAAATGTACGGGTTCTCGACTCTTAATTCTGTTTCATTGATCTTGTTTTGTGAACATTCTCACTAGTATTTTTTGCATTTATTTCCAGAAGTGATTATAGTTTCTCTGTGAAAAAGTTTTTCTTTTTAGCGTAAAAAAAGTTGCTGGGTGTAGTAATTACCAGTTTAAATGCAGTTATTTAAAAACACACACACTCTAAGCTACACAAGCTATTTTAGGCAGAAAACTTTGAGGAATATAAAATATCAGGAATTATTTGATAGTTAATTTTTTAGTATTCGTTGTTGTTTTACTTGGTTAAAAATGGCTAAAATCTGGAAAATTGCTAGAAAAAACAGCGCATTTATATTGGCTTTCTTATTCAGGACAAAAAGTTCTGAAAACAGATGTCTAAGAAGTGGTGAAATTGCACAGAGTATGAAGTTTACTTGTATGAACAGACTGCATTCTGTTGTATCACTCATTTTGAATATCAATTTATTGTTAACTGCAAGAGTAATATTTCTAAAAATATCGATGAGTCTTCATTTTATGACTCTTACAAATATATGGTGTCTGCACTCTTTTTCATCTTTTCCAAGGCTGCATTGCTGCTTGATTTTGTTTTCTTGAGGGGCAGAGAGCACATATTGTTCTTAAAAAGGCATTATTGGCTTATCATTCTCTTGTTTTATGTGCATGTCACTAAACTAGCAGGTTCCTCAAACTGCTTGTATTTTGTGAAAATGCATTTTTATGTGTTTGTGCCAATGCTGTAATTTCCTAATATATTGAATATATGTGCCAGTCATATTTTAGATATCAGGCTGATGACTTTAACTCTTATTTAGGAGTCTTTGTCTGAAGTAGAAGAAAAATACAAGAAAGCCATGGTTTCCAATGCACAGTTAGACAATGAGAAGAACAATTTGATCTATCAAGTAGACACACTCAAGGATGTTATTGAAGAACAAGAGGAACAGATGGCAGAATTTTATAGAGAAAATGAAGAAAAATCAAAGGTAATTATTTATTTCGTATTACACTATTCTCTTACATCAGAAAATAAAAACCTGCCATTTTAAAAGTAGTGGGATTGGTGGAAGATTGCAGCATACTCTCTTGGGAATGATGTTTCTGTCAAAACTGATCCAAGGAAATTGAGTATATCATATGATACTGAAATATTTTTCTTTCTTAATTTTTTTTGTTGAGGCAGCGTCTCACTATGTCACCCTCAGTAGAGCACGGTGGCATCACAGCTCACAGCATCCTAAAACTCTTGGGCTTAAGTGATTCTCTTGCCTCAGCCTCCCAAGTCAATGGGACTACAGGCACCTATCGGAATACCTGGCTATTTTTTTGTTGCAGTTGTTTTAGCTGTTGTTAAGCTGGCCCAGGCCAGGTTTGAACCCACCACTTTTGGTGTATGTGACTGGTGCCGTAACCACTGTGCTATAGGCACCAAGCCATCTTTATTAATTTTAAAAAAAATTTATTCTGTTTTCTTAAGGAAAAGCTTATGTCCTCCTTTTGGTTTTTGCAGCTAGAATACAACTCAATTTTTATCTTTATTTTCTTTCTCTTAATTAGGACAATTACAGTGAACTAATTATGGTTCAAAAGAACCTATTTTCTAAATAATTATAGAGAAGTCTTTAACCAATTATTTAAAAACAGCAGTGTGGGTCAAAAATTGACAAATGTTTTCTTTAGATGTTCATAAGCTGTAATGTTAAAATGTACAGATAGAAAATAACAGCCATTGTCCAAGGTCCAGATTTGCTCTTTGATAACTGCAGAGAACTAATTAGGTTCTTTTAAAAGCTTATTGGACTTAGACTTCTTAAAGTGTTGGTGGCAGTTGAAGCAGAGGATCAACAGAATGTCTGATAATTCTGACATTATCAGAATGTCAGAAATGAGGTATTACTTCATTTCCAACATAAAAAAAATTCAGCAAATAATTTAGAAAATGTGTATTGATAAATTGTTAGAAAAACAATTTGAAGTTGCACAGGATAAAGGGAGAAAAGCTGTTTATATAATATGTAAGGGGCCAGCATTATTACTGTGCTCTTTACAGGGATATTTTTTCTCTTGAGGACTAGAAATGCCCATTCCTGTCTCTTTTGATCATGTTCAAAAAGTGTTAGAAAGTGTTTGCCAGGATTTTGGGGGAATGAGGGATGAATAGGCTGAACACAGAGGATTTTTAGGACAGTGAAACTATTCAGTATGATAATGTAATGGGGTGTATGTTATTACACATTTTCCAAACCCATAAAATGTACAACACCAAGGGTGAACCTAATATAAACTACAGACTATGGGTGATAATGATGTGTTAATGGAGGTTTATTGATTAAAACAAATACACCACTCTGCTGTGGGCTGTGGTGTTGATAATGGAGGAGACTCTGAATGTGTGGGGACAGGATGGAATGTATGTGGGAACGCTCTTGTATTTTCCACTCAATATTGCTGTAAATCAAAACTGCTTTAAGAATCAGGTATATTAAAAATATGTTAAGATAAGAGGACTTGTGTTCAGGTGAAAAAGAGGCCTCTGCATATTTTTATATTGGATGATCGGTAGCTTGTTGAAGAGCATGATTTGGTGGCAATAGGTTGTTTTCTCTGATTCTTCTTATATTGATGGGCCCTTTTTGGAGATTCTGTGCCATCATAGTTTACCTAGAATCCTATGCCCTTTTTTTGCCTTCTCATACATCTTTTATGTCTCTTTTCTACCTCTTTGTTTTTTAGCAAATGAGAGGAAAATCTCATGCTAAGGATTTGTTGGTGCTAAAATGAGTCATCTTCCCATCTTCTCAGATGTCTTCAAGCATTTTTTAAAATAACCCTTCTCCATGATCAGTTATTTTAACCAACTTAGTTTTTCTCTCCATCATTTTCTAAGATGTAGAGATTCTCTGTGTGTGTAGAATTTTTTACAAATCTTATACTTTTCAAACTTGAAATATATAAACTTTTCTAAATATTTTGAAAATCTGCCTCAGATACTGTGATGGAGAGGCCTTGCAATAGTATCTCTGTCTAACATAACTTTACCCTGAGGGCTTTTATTTTAGACCAGTGTTTTTCAATCTTTTTTATCTTGTGGCTCACTTGAACCAATAGTTAAACTTCCTTAGGACACTTATATGTTGATTAAAAAATATATATATACTTAACTATGCTTTGAACTTCTTTAGAAAATAATTTAATTAATGATCTCTAAAAATTTTCATGGTACACTAATGTGTTGAAGCACACTGGTGGAAAATCACTGTTCTAGACCGATACTGTCTCATGTATATTCATATCTTCATATTCAGAGACAAAGAGGCCAGGTACTCTGGTGTATTTCATCATAGCAGCAGATGGTGAGGGTAGAGAAAGACCATTCAATAACAACAATAATGATATAATATTAGTAACATTTTCAAAATGCCCTTAATACTTTCAGCTAGAATTATAATAACCGTACCTGTATTTTAAATATTGTTGCCATGATACTTTTCAGGACAGAATTCCTGATTGGGAATGTCTTGAGTATACTATTCTCTTCTTAATGGCTATTCACTTTAATAGGGAATTAACTTATCTAGGATTTTAAAAATATGTTTTTTTAATATATTTTTTATTATTATTAAATCATAGCTGTGTACATTAGTGCAATCAAGGAGTACAATGTGCTGGTTTCATATACAATCTGAACTATTTTCATCAAACTGATTAACATAGCCTTCATGGCATTTTCTTAGTTATTGTATGAAGATATTTGTATTCTGCATTTAGTAAGGTTCGCCTGTACCCTTCTAAGATGCCCTGTAGGATTAAAAATATGTTTTATTATGGATTTTAAATGTATGAAAGTGTAGAGCGAGGAATGTATTGAACCTCTCACTTGCCTCCCAGTCCCCATCAACCTATGGTCAGTTTTGCTCTCTTCATTTCCCCCACTCCCATATTTTAGGCATCCCATATTTTAAGGTATATTTTGATATCGCTCTCCGAGCAATATGGATTCTTACTCTCTCCCCTCCCTCCCCTCCCTTTTTTTCCAAGATAGAGTCTCATTTTGTTACCCCAGAATAGAGTGCCATGGCTTCAGCGTAGCTCATAGCAACCTGAAATTACTGGATTCAAGTGATCCTCCTACCTTAGCCTCTTAAGTAGCTGGAACTACAAATGCCTGACTATTTTTTTCTATTTTTAGTAGGGACAAGGTCTCCTTCATATTACACTTTTTTGATCATTAAAATTTCAATAGTTTCAAAATGTCATAAATGATTTTTTTTTTTTACGTTAAAAAAATATATAGGGATCCAGGTAAGTTTCACACACTAGAATTAACTGATTTGTCTTTTAAGTCTCTTAATTTATAGATTGCCTTTCATTTCTTTTTTCCTTAACAATTTATGTGTTGAAGAAACTGGATTGCTTGTCCTAACCATTTCCTAATCTTACAGATTTTTCTGTTTTCATCCCAGTGTTCCCTTTTCCTCTGCATTTCCTATAAATAGAGAGGTATAGACGATCAGTCAAATACAACGTCAGCTTTTTGGCTAGATGGTACAGTTTATCTTCCTTCAGGAGACCTAGATGTGTGGCTATTTCTTTATGATGCTTTAGCTGGATGCTTTGATCCTTTAGTTGATTATGGGTTCCAAATGGGATATTCTGATTTTATCATTATGAATTTATTCATTTAATCATATTTAATATTTAAAAAAAGATTTTATTTAGATGTAATACAATTTATCTGTTTAAAGTGTACAATTCAGTAGTTTTTAGTTTATTCCCTTATATGTATATGCATCATCATAGTCACATTTTAGAATATTTTCATTACCTCAGAAAGAAAGCCTATCCTTTAACCTTTAGCTATCATCTTCCTAGCCCCCAGTCCCTCAACTCTAAGTAACCACTGATTTCATTTTATCTTTATAGAGTTCCCTATTCTAGACTTTCGTACGAATAGAATCAAATGATATATGGTCTTTTCTAACTGGCCTTTTTGGTTTTTTTACTTATAATGTTTTCAAGGTTTATCCATGGACCTTGTATCAAAACGTCATTCCTTTTTATACCTTGTTATTCCATTGTATGAATATGCCATGCTTTGTTTATCTTTTTATGTGCAGATGAACATTTGCGTTGTTTCTACTTTTTGGTTGTTATGAATAATGTTGCTGTTAACATTCGTGTATAGTTTTTGTGTGTGGATATGTTTTTCTTAATTCTACTCTAATTTTGGTTATTTCTTTTCTTCTGCTGGGTCTGGGATTGGAATATTCTTCCTTCTCCAGTTGCTTGAGATGTCCCATTAAGTTGTTAACTTCCTCTCTTTCCGTTTTCTTGAGGAAGGCTTGCAGTGCTATAAATTTCTCTCTGAGGACTGCCTTTGCAGTATCCCAGAGGTTCTGATAATTTGTGTCTTGATTGTCATTTTCTTCCAAAAATTTGATAATTTCCTTCTTAATCTCATCTATGACCCAGCTATCCTTCAGCATAAGGTTATTTAGCTTCCATGATTTTGTATGAGTATGCAGATTCTTGTTGTTATTGAGTTCAACTTTTATTCCATGGTGGTTGGAGAAGATGCAAGAAATAATTTCTATTCTTTTAAATTTGCTGAGATTAGACTTGTGACCTAAGATGTGATCAATTTTTGAGTATGTTCCATGGGGTGCTGAGAAGAATATGTATTCAGTTAGGATGAAATGTTCTGTAGATGTCTGTTAAATCCAGTTGTTAAGTTTAAATCTAAAATTTCTTTACTTAGCTTCTTTTTGGAGGATCTATCAAACACTGGTAAAGGAGTATTAAAATCTCCAACTACTATGGAGCTGGAGGGAATCACATTACTCATTTCTATTAGAGTTTTTCATATAAATTGAGGCACATTCTGGTTGGGTGGATAAATATTAATAATTGAAATCTCATCATATTGAGTGGTACCCTTAACAAATATGAAATGTCCATCTTTATCCTTCTTTACTTTAGTTGATGTAAAGCCTATTGTATCTGCAAATAAGATTGCAACACCTGCTTTTTTCTGTTTTCCATTTGCCTGGAATATAGATGACCATTCTTTCACCTTGAGTCTAAGGTTATCTTTTAAGCTAAGGTGAGATTCTTTTATGCAGCAGATATCTGGCCTTAGTTTTTGTATCCAGTCAGCCAACCTATGCCTCTTTAGAGGACAGTTTAAACCATTCACATTAATTGAAAGTAATGATCAATCTTTAGAAAGTCCAGTGGACATTTTTAGTCCTTTCATCATGGTGGAAGATGAAATTTGATAAATAGTTTCTGGGTGAGTTTATTTTTGTGGTGGAGGTTTGTGCTGGTCATTGTGGAGGGTAGGTCTGAGAATATCCTGGAGATCTGGCTTCGTTATAACAAATTTCTTCAGCATGTGGATGTTGTTGAAGTATTTAATTTCTCCATCGTAAATTAAACTCAGTTTATCTGGATACAGGATGCTGGGTTGAAAGTTCTTTTGTTTTAGGAGGTTAAAAGTCGATGACCATTCTCTTCTAGCTTGAAAGGTTTGATCAGAGAGATCTGCAGTTATTCTAATATTCTTCCCCTTTTAGGTAATGGATTTCTTACATCTGGTTGCTTTCAAAATTTCCTCTTTCATATTAACTTTCGTGAATTTAATTATGGTGTACCTGGAGGATGTCTTTTTTGGGTTGGGTCGTGCTGGGGTCCTGAAACTGTCTGCTATCTGAATTTCAGAATCTCTTGGTATATCTGGAAAGTTCTCTTTCATAATCTCATAAAGGAGAGACTCTGTGCCTTGTGACGCCACTTCATCATTTTCAGGTATCCCTATAAGGTGAATATTGGTTTTCTTATTAGTTATAGTAATATTAGTAATATTAGTTATCCCAGAGCTGTCTGAGAGAATGATCCGTTTTTGCCTCCCATTTCTCTATCTCTTTGAGCATTTGGGAGCATTCGAAGTCTCTGTCTTCAGTTTCAGAAATCCTTTCTTCTCCTTGCTCCATTCTGTTACTGAGGGATTCTACTGTATTTCTTAGATCTTTGAGGGCTATGACTTCTTGTGAATGTGTCAATGTGTCAATATTTTTGGTCATTTTCTCTTTGAACTTGTTCAGTTCTTGAGATATCTTTTGGGCCATCTTTTGGATTACTGCTTGAAATTCTAATTCCATCTTTTCCTCCATTGTGCTGATCTTAGTTGCTATCCAGACTCTGAATTCAACTTCTGACATCTCAGCCATTTGCTTATGCAAGGGATCTTGTGCTTCATCTACCTTGTCACTCCTTGGGGGAGTTGATCTACTCTGGTTATTCATATTGCCAGAGTTTTTCTGTTGATTCCGCCTCATGATTATTTTTCACTGTTGCCTATGACTGTCCTCAGAGTTGGGGAGCTGTCTCTCCCAGATCAGACCCTGGAAGAATCACTCTGTTGTTACTGGATCTTCATAGGGAGTGACCCTGTGTTTCTAGTGATTTCTCAAACCCTGCAGAGTGGAGAGCTTAAATCCTCCTCAGCCTGCTTAGAAGACACTTTAAATTGCTAACTTGGGCAAAGCAGAAGCTTTCCCAGGAAAGCGCTATGGCTGGGATCACTCCTTAAGTGGCTATCCACTTACCCAGTGTGCCAAAACCAGTCTGACCGTATGCCCCTGAGGGCTAAGGCTGTGAGGTGTCTCAGTCCTGGCCTTTAGGCTGCTCAGTCACTAGATTAGATTACTTGCTCCCACCCGATGCCTGTTCTGCAACCCTGAGGGTGGAGCTTGCCAGGGCAGTTCTCCCACAGTGGCTCCACACAGCCCACCACCAAACACTGGCAGCTCCGTCTGGCTTGGTGGCCCAGTCTGGGGCCCCAGACAACCCTCAAAAACTCCCGTACTCCTGCCCAAGTTCTCCCAAGGCAGTTCAACCAAGTGCCAAGTCCAAAAGAAACCCAAACAGCTCATAGGCAAGGCCTTTCCAGCCTGCAGTCCCACTGTTGTTGCCCCACCCACAGCCACTGACAGGATCAGACCAAATGAACAGACGCAACCACTTGCCCAATCTCCGCCGCTTTTGCCTTCCTCAGGGTGTCCAGAAGCCTCATGCTGTCTCCCTGTGTCCCCAAAGGGAAGTTTCTGGGAAGATCCCACCTGCCAGAGATTGTGTCGTTTTCATATAGGAGCAGAAGGATGAGAAGATTGAAGAGCAAGAAGGGGAAGAAGAAAGAAAGAAAGAAAAGAAAAAGGAAAAAGGAGAGGGGGTGGGTAGAAGCAATAATTGATAAAAAGAAGAGAGGCACAGAAAGAGGGGGATGGGAGCAATATAGGTATACAGTAAGGTACTTTGACCGAACCTTAAGAACCCCCAACCTCTGGGGGTGCCTGGTTGGGTGGTTAGGTCAGCAGCTCTTTGCCAGCCTGTTTGGACACAGTACCCCACCTCCGTCAAGTAGAGAGGAAAGACAAAAATGCAATAAATCAAACCCAAACAAGCAAACCAAAAACTTGACAGGATAAAATTGGGGAAAAAATAACAATAAGGGCAGAAACACTAGCAAAAATGAAGTTCTAATTGTTGAAAAGGCAATAATGGAAAATTATATTTAAACTAGAAAAATGAAGAAATAAAACAAAGAAAAAAGAAAAGAAAAGTCTTTAAGGAAAATGTTGAAATTAAAAGCAATACAACAGTAACAAATACAAACAAACAAACAAACAAAAAAACAATGCAAAACAAAACAAAACCAAAAACAAAGCAGTATATATATCTTGCTGATATTGTCTGGGCAAGAGGCAGTCTTCTGGGGTATGATATATTAATCACAATGCTGATACGGCTATACAAAATGCAGACCGGAGGCCTCTAATGATTTCTCAAACCCCACAGGGTAGAAAGCCTAAATTCTCCTCAGCCTGCTTTGAAGGTACTTTAAATTGCTAACTTGGGTTAAGCAGAAGCTTTCCCAGGAAAGCGCTTGTGGCTGGGATCACTCCTTAAGTGGTATCCACTTACCCAGTGTGCCAAACTGGTCTCACTCTATGACCCTGAGGGCTAAGGTTGCAAGGTGTCTCAGTCCCCACCTTTAGGCTGCTCAGTCCCTAGATTACTAACTTCCACCTGATGCTTGTTCTGAGACCCTGAGAGTGGAGCTTGCTGGGGCAGTTCTTCCACAATGGCTCCACACAGCCCACAACCAAACACTGGTAGCTCCGTCTGGCTCGGTGGCTCAGTCTGGGGCCCTAGACAACACTCAAAGACCTCCGCACTCTTGCTCAAGTCCTCCCAAGTTAGTTCAACTGAGTGCCAAGTCCAAAAAAATCCCAAACAGCTCACTGGTTAGGCCTTTCCAGTTTGCAATCTCACTGCTATTGTACCTACAGCTGCCAGCAGGATTAGACTGAGTGCACACACGCAACCACTTGCCAGATCTCCACTGCTTTTGCCTTCCTCAGGGGGTCCAGAAGTCTCATGCTATCTTCCTGTGTTCCCAAAGGGATGTTTCTGAGCAGATCTCTCCAGCCAGAGATGCCTAAAGTCTTCTCTCCCCACTCTTACCATGCCCAGTTGCAAGGAAGCTGTTACTCGGCCGCCATCTTGCTCCTTCTGAACAACATAATGCATTTTTGAAATTTTAATCAATAATTATATATGGAATATAATGCTATGCTATATATACAGTGTGGAATGATTAAATCAAAATGACTAACACATTCATCAACCCATATACATATTTCTTTGTAGTGAGAACATTTAAAATCCACTCTTTTAATAATTTCAAAATATATAACACATTATTTTTAACTAATAATTACTCAAATCATCTAATACACAGTCTATGAGAAGATTTTCCTGATTACCTCAAGCATACATGTTTTTCAGATCCTTGATTTGACCTAGAATCCAAACAATGTCCATATATTGCAATTGTCCTCATGACTCTTAAGTCTCCATTTTTTCCACAATAGTTCCCTAATCTCATAAGGATATTTGCACTAGATTGTTTATCCAGCTCAATTTACAGCACCAAAGTATGCAATCAACCTGTGTGCCCATAAGCTATGAATGGATTAATAAACTGTGGTATATGTAAACCAATGAATACTATTCAGTCATAAAATGATGGAGACTTTATATCTTTTGTAGTGAAATGGATAGAGTTGGAGAACATTCTTTAGTAACGTATCACAAGAATGGAAAAAGAAGTATGCAAAGTATTCAATACTAACATGAAGCCAGTAGGTGAGCTAATACATATCAACACAAGAGTAAAATTTGATGTAATTCAAGTTGGAGGAGAGTGGAAGAGGGGGAGGGAAGAAGGAAGAGGGATTGTTGTGTTCCCACCTAACGGGCACAATTCAAGGGTATATGACATACCTCCTGGGTGCGGGATACAACTACAACAGGGACCTTTCATAACAAACACAAATATTGCAACCTAATCATTTGTACCCTCATGTTAAACCAAAATAAAATAAAACAAAACAGAGTCACTGGTTCTGTAAAACATCCTGCATTCTAAATTTAGCTGATTCTTCATCATGTCATCTAACTTGCTTTCTATTCTTTATATGACTTACTAACTGGTATGTACCTGTAGATGCTTAAATAGATTCACGTTCATTTGTTTGGCAAGAATACTTTATGAGCTCTTCATTATTGGTTGTCTTACTTTTAGTGAATCATCTGCTAAGTTCAGGTGGTGTCAGCCTCATAGCAATAAACCAATTACTAACTCCCTATAAAACAAGGAAGTTAATAATTTTAGCATACCACTTGGCTATGTGGAGGACAAAATTTACCACAGTCAGTAAAATGAAACTCTGACTTTTTAATTAACCATAATTGAGGGAATATGGAGGAGGAACAATAGTGTGCTCTGTACCTAATTCTCTACAGAGCAAAAAGCCCTGGTAACATTTGCCGATTTCCATGGTGTAAATACTCCCACCATAATCAATTTCAGGCTAACAACTGTTTAATGTTAGGGTTGTAAAATTCCTGAAAACTTAACAATCAGCTCACTCTAGCAGGTAAAATAGGCTCCAGTACACCACAGCAACGAGTGTGGGTATAATAGAAAACACTCCCCTTTGCTATAAACAGGAAACAAATACATAATTTCTATAACTGGTAAATCAAGACAAGCAGAATAAACACCTTAATTACAAACATGTAAGTAAGGGCTAGAAAAAAAACCAACATTTCATTTGTTAGAAATAAGCCTTTTAGTTGTTTTTAATTTTAAATGTGTACATTTTCTATGTACATGATTAAAAACTGATTTTTAATATGTTTAAAGATGATAGTACAAAATATTAGCAGATCTTTGTAGATAAGATTAGTGATGGAAACTTCTTTTCTCGAAATTAATGTCTGTTTCTTTGAGCAAAAGACAATGTAAGTTCCATAGTTTCCACATCTAGAAATTGTTCATTCTATGATAGAAATTCTACTGAGCTGATGTTCTAGCCTGGCCCAATCTTGGCCTTGAGTATCTGCCAAGTTAGTATAGGAAATCTCCATTTAAAAAAAGTACCAGATGAAAGTATGTGGCTCTTGCGGTCAGTCTTAAACCCAAACAGGGTGAGATGGGGGAACTCTAAGTAAGGTAGGCTCCAAGAACTGGCCACAGCTAGCTACTACTACTATCAAAGCAGAAACTAGTGCTAGGCAGTGAACATTTAAGAGCCCTGTCTAGGCCAGGACATACATAATGGAAAATGAAGATTTTTTAGGGCTATTGGTTTCCAAAAGGCATTGAAAATGGGTTGGGGGTTCCCTGTTCTCACCTAAGACTCCATGGGCTTTATCTGGAGATTTTGGTGCAAAACACCCTGTTCTCTGGAAATCACTTGATGTTCTAGGGCTGCCCCTGCACTATAGGCACTACTACTAGCCAGTGCACAGGAGGGACCTCCTCCTCTGCTCAAGCTCAGCTAGAGGCTGCTGGCAAAGGAGCATGCGGTGGCACTGCAGCTGTGCCTTCGTCTTTCTGATCCCACTGTGCTCATCTCCATGTCTCCTTTCTCTTTTTCAGTGTAAGCTGTGCATTAATTCATCCTTGTGAAACAATAGTGCAGAGAGAAAGAAGAACAAAATGATTATTCTCTCCCTTCAAATCTCACATGTTCTTAGAATGGATACCTAGCATGCTGACACACAGTAGATGGCAAACAAATGTGTATGGAGTGATTCAATAGAATGACATGGAAGTGACAACGGCAGTAGCCTCATTTTCATATATGCATGTCTTTCCTTGCCATTCCCCGCTCTTTTTCTCCCCCCTTTTCCCACCATATTTATACCAAATTTGGTGACACTGTATATGGGACAGTGCATCTTCCAAATTGTTACATAGTGGCTAATTTGAGTAATTATGTCAAGGGAAATTTTAAAATGCGTTTTTTTTCTTTATTTTGAAATATTACAGGGACACACAAGTTTCGGTTACATAGTTTTCTTTGTACAGATTGAGGCAAAGTTGTAAGGGTATCCCTCACCCAAATAGTGTGCATTGTACCCATTAGGTGTGAATTTACAAGCTCTTCTGCTCTTATATCTGCCAAACCCAGTGTTTGCAATATCTATCCCTCCAGCCATTCTTGGCCCTCACCAGGAAGCACCCTTTTCTTTCCCCTGTCCCCACTCAATGTCTGTCTACTCTCTTATTCTCCTTATTCCACCTCTTTCCAACCTACAGATTCTTTTACAGATTTTCTAGTTTGGAAACAGCCAGGAGAAACTAGAAAAACTATCTCTAATTATGTATTCTTCTAAATCTTTTGTTTATGCCATAAATTTTATGCTCTGAATCCTAAATGGCTTAAACCATTGAAACTCAAGAGCTAAGGATGAACTCTCGATTTCTGCTTTCTGCTACAGTGAATTATCTCTTAGGCAATGGATGCCTTTATGAATGTGGGGAGGTCTGGATGACAGAAGGGATTATTACCAAGAGCAAAGTCACATAATTAACACAACATATTATTAGCCCACTGCATGTCTGCAAATATTTATTGAGCATCTGGAGGCATGATGGAAAGAAGGAAGGCACAAAGATGAATACGAATTGGTCCCAGGCCTCACATGAATTTACAATCTAGTTGGAAAGATAGATTCAACCTCAAAATATAAAAGGAAGTAAATAAAGAATCAAAGAGAGAGGGCAAAGCATTGTACGAACTCTCTAGTTTCAAGGTTCCATGTGGGTTCATAGGGTTGTAGGGCTACTTCTAAATCATGCCCAGCAGTGTGATCAGTGATTTACTGTGGAAATTATTCAATCCTATCCCAACAGGGTAGATAATGGTAGAAAAATCGCACTTAAATATTGGGAGGATGTGGAACTGAAGGAGGGTGAGTAGCTATAAGACATAATTTTTTGTGCCCTCAAAGAGTTTACAAACTAGTTGAGGAGAAAAGTTATGCTGAGTTAAAATAACCAAAACATAAAATAAGGCAGTATAATATTTATTTAACAAAGTATACCAGGACTGAACATTTACTGGGATCAAAAGATACAACAAATCTAAAAGTTAGACTCAAAAGCCTTGAAAAGACTTTTTGGAGAAGTTAAGGCATTTTTGGATCTTGAAAGAAGTGATTGGATTATTACGAATAAAAAGCTAACACTCTGCCAATCACTGTTTTAAGCATTTTATTTCTTTATATATTTTTTTCGGCATTTTGTATCTTGGAGATTACTCCAACTATTGTTCTATGGCTGAGTTTTAAGCATTTTTAATCTCATAGAATCCTCACAACAATATTATAGCATAGGTACTATTTTTATCATTTTCATTCTATGCTGAAGAAACCTAAGGCACATAGAGGTGAAATAACTTGCCAAAAACTACACAGCAGGGTCGAATGTTGGCAGTGACCCCAAGGACTATCCCCTAAACTACCGTGGCATTCCACTTTTAACAACAGAGTTGAGGATTGTAATGAAGAGACCTGGCTCAAAGTACAAGGTCAGAGGAGGTATGTGGGGACCTCACTGAGGCAGAGGACTATCCGTAAAAGCACATAGTATTTTGCCATGCATAATGCTCATTTTTTGTCCAAATTTTTGAGGGAAAACTAAAAGTTCATTATACCTGGGTAGTATGGCTTGGGAGCAAGGGAGCCCAGAGGGCCTCCTGAGCAGCCAGGCCCTCTTGGCTGGGCCTGCTGGACACACAGGATTCCAGTCTGGGCGGATCCAGGATCTGGCTGGCCAGAGTGGCCTCCACCAAGTACAACAATCAGGGAAGGACATGGTAGCAGGGATGCGAGGGGGGCCACAACCTTGTGGACAGAGGCCTGAGGCCTGGCTTCATGGAAGGGACCAAGAGCCCCAAATAGGCCCAAGAGACCTACCTGTGTGTCCACAGGCCAAACAACCCTCAGAAGTTTCTGTCTCGCCAGCCACACGTGGCCATTTTGGCTGCAGCCCTGATGTGGCGAGGACTTTGCTGCCTCTGCTTTCTGGCTAATGTTTTGTTGCTAAAATAGGTGTGAAGCTAAACGAATAGCTTTCAGAGTCACACCTAGGCATCTGGGTTTTTTCCAAATAAAATGTCATTGTCGACTCTTGAACTAGATCAAAACTCCTTTAAGAATTCTCATTTGTGAGGTGAGGGAAGGTAGGGATGAGGCAGCTGGGGTAATAGAAGACTGATTATTGGTGACAAAAGGAATGGAACAGAAGAGGGGAAAGTGGGTTTAAAAGACTTGTTAAAAGTATTTGCCTCTTGTGGACTCAAAAGGTCTTACTTTACAAAGATAAAATGTTTCTCTGAATATATGGGTTTGGAGTTCAGACCACAAAGGAATGCTGGTTTAAGTTGTCCAGGACCAGGCTAAAACATTGGGATAAAACACCAGGTAAAAACACTAGGATAAAACTAGACAGCCAGAATGCCAAAGCAAATTCTCAGGTCATTATTTTCAATTAGCAGCGTCACACAAATCCTGGGAATCAGAAGTGAGGGAATGATGAGTGAGTTCTTAGAAACATGGGTGTTTAACCTGGTATGGGAACAGGAATGAGAAGTGGCAGGCTGTGGGGTTTGAATGTGTGATTCCTACAATGTGTGTGATAATAGCTTACCTTTTAATCTGTTCATAAACCCAATCAGAGCTGTAATGTATCAGAAATCCTTGCTTTTTTTTTTTTTTAAAAAAGAGCTCTGTCATGAGTCTCTTTATAGTGTGGATCACTCAACAAGGACACAGTGGAGGCAGCTTCTCAGGAACAAATCAAAATTTCTGGGCTTCTGTCCCATCTTGGACCCTTACTCACTGTGTGATGTTGGACAAGGCCATTAACCTGTCTGTATCTCAAATTCTTTGTTTCCAAACTTGGAACAAGCCCTATCCTGCTTATCTTATTATTGAACTCATGTGAAATAATGTAGGTGAAAGAACTTTGAAAAAAATGTGCAATCCAGTCTACAAACAAATGGTATATGTATCTGCAAAAATGCATATAACTCTGACCTCAGCCCCCACAGGTTTGATAACAATGCAGATTAACAGAATTTCTTATCAATCTTAAATTATATTTCCAAATTAATGAGAATGTTCCTACAGGTGTAGGGCGGCTTTCCTGCCATTTCTCATCTTTCATTTATCCTAGTGCTTTGGACATTCACTTAGTGTTTGGGGCAACTTCTGCCCCTTGTAATGGTTGTCAGTCACAGAATGAAATTAATTAAATGGCAATCATCTTAGAGTTTTGACTGTCTTCTTGGTATAATGCAGGACACATGCGTGGGAGCCCTAGCTGTACTTGAAATTCAGAAGTGACCTTGGGTTATCTGCTTCCTTAGCCTCTCTTTGTGTAGCAGCCATTAAAAATTAGAGCAGGTAACACAGCTTGTAACTTGTGTTGTAATTATTGCTGCTCGTTAACCCCTGGCTACCCTGCAACCTTTGCCAGTGTATTGGGCTGTCTGGCCTACAAGGTGACCACAATCACTGTTGCTATTCACAGGGCAATTTACTGGAAACAAATGACCATCTATTAGATTATAAACCATCAAGCTATAATCTCTTAAGTGTAAAGACCAAGGCTATTCATTTCAGACCTGCTAGCATGGAAAGCCTCAAGAAGCATTTGTTGGTGATTATAAATTACCTTAGAGTTGTGTAATAGCACTGTGTAATTTTTGAATAATTTTGTGTTTACTATCAATTATCAACATTTGCCTAACAGAATTTTACCTGTTAAAGACATCAACTTTACCAGTTGACATACATTAAGCTTTTGTTAATTCAGATATTTTAACACATTCTGCTAAAATTGTGGTTCTTAATTCTGCCCACATAGAAGAAGCACCTGGGAGCATTATTAGAATACCTGTGGCTGAGTTTCTACCTCAGACCAATTTCATCAAAATTGTTTTATTTTTAAGCTGCAAAGGGATTCTAGTGTGTAGCCAGATATGAGCACTGCTGCTAGCCCAGAAGGACCACAGTCTAAGGGGCAGAACACTGAGCAGCTGTCTCTGGATGCCAGGGGCATGTGTAGGGGCATGTGTAGAAAGGGTTCTGGACCCACAACAGCTCATTCAGAAGCAGTTCTTCTGACTCTTATTTTAGTTGCAGTCCTAAGGAAAAATCCAGCCTTGGAGCAAGTGATATATTATGTCCATCCTACCATTGATTCTGCTATTTCTACAGCCTCGATTCACTTCTCCTATTTATTAAGGAACAAGGATCCAGGCTTCTACATGAGAATTAAAACAGTCTTAGGACAAGCTGACTTAAGTAGAGTGAGGCTGGGTTTTGTCTGATTTGTTGCAATATCAGTTTAGGGAGAAAGATGCTTATGAGAGGAAACCCATGTTAACTACCTGAGGACGTTCCTTGCAAAAGGCTGGGTCTTCAGTAGTTAGCTACAGTATTCAGAAGTGATTAAACTTGGACAATTGTCTTACCTTCCCCAAACTCACATGAGACTGACTTCTGATTCACAGTGGACCTGCTGATCTGGCTATGTTCTGGAACAGATAGGACTTTCTGATATTCCAAGAAACCTATTAGTAATCAGGAACTTGTTTGATAAATATTATGAGAAGCACTTTGTCTCCAAACCCTCAAGTTTTTTGCAGGCAAGTCAAGACCAATTGTGTGTGACCTCTGATCTGTTGAAAGATCACATTGTAGAACCAATTTACCAAGCCAGCAGTGTATTTCTGATTTTACAGAGGCGAGAATCTACTCAAGACTTTCCTGCAATTCCATGTCTGACTATTTTTGCTGTTAATATTTGTGTCTGTAGGTGCAGATGAGCCAGGTCATAAATCCTGTATATAATATTTCCCTTACAGATTTTTAAAATTCATAAGAGGAATTAGATTGCATGGTAGGGCCAGCCCTCATATTGCCTACTTTCTTTTATGTTCCTATGACATAAATTAACTATCACTGACAATTGATCAATCATGTGATGTGCTTACACTAGCTTTCTGGGTTTCTTTATTTCTGACCATCTGAGTACCCATCTTTAGGCAGATGTTTCCATTCATATGTTGCTACTGACTGGCCGCAGCTGGCAAAATGTCATTGATAAGTGTCATATGTGAAAGAGGGAAAACATCCAAATGCCTTCAGATTTGGAGGCTGAGGAAATATATAACCTTTTCATAGCTAGTTATGCTTTCAAAAGTAAAAACAGCTAATGCTATAGGAGGAAATTGTTTTAACTTGGGTCTATAGTTTAGTGAATTTTTGATGAAACTGTATTATTTGTTTTCCTAAATTAGAGGGTACATAGAATAAATGTTTATCACTGGTTGCTATAATAACAATTTCTATTTCCATGGTCTTAATGTTACCAGAACACAGGATACTAATGTTCTCGGTTAATACTTTGTTGGGCCTTCTTAGGGTTAGCTTATATGTGCAAAGTGCAATGCCTAGCTTTACATGAATAGCAAATATAGCATCAATTCTAATAATCATTGTCACTGTGATTACTTTTATTATAATTATTATTACTTGTTCAGTCTATTTTCCATCTGAAAATGAAGGACTGTTTCACAACCAAAATTATAAGACTTGCATCAACGTAATGAAGCTGAGTTCCTTTAAGGATATTACCCAGTTCATAAACTCATGGTTCCATGACTGGGATAAAATCTCAGAGTGGACATCTCTGGAATATACTACGATAATACCTTTGTATATATTTCTGGGATTACTCATGCAAGTAGAGAGAGAGCACTGGTTGGACCATATTGGACATATCAGATGATGTCTGCGGTGGGATTTCACCTGGGAATTGCTCAGGCTGGGGAGGATTAGTGAGGCCTATAAGGCAGGTGGGGGTGGGTCTGGGTGGGGATGAAGAAATGAGGAACTAAAGCAAAGATGTCTACACAGAAAAGAGGGCTGTGGGTTCCTCGCCACAAACATGGGTGAAGACCAAGGATAGGACCTGCTGAGGGAGGGCAAGGATGAACATATCAGATTTTTGAAAGGCATTTGGGAACATTTCCTGGGGAAACTGAAGGCTGGGGGAAACTGTTTACTGCAGGGTGTTAGAGGCTAAATCCAGGAGCCAATGGAGGTGGGTGGGGGCCAGACTAAGTAAATTCCAACACGTGCAGAAGAAATGTTCACAAAAGATACCAGGAAGCATAAGAGGAGAAGAGAATATAGACAGATCTCCTGCTGAGCCAGATGGTGGTGGGGGCAGGGTGTGGGAGGGCTTCAGAGAGGTGGCCTCAAAACCCCTTGGGCTCAAAGTTTCCCTGAGGCTAAGCGGCTTATTGCACCCAGGCCAGATTTTCCTGGAGCAGGTATGAAGAGAGCACAGGCTCCAAATTGCAGCATCTTCATCCCCAAACACCTCCAGATTTCCATATTGTATACAATTCTATCTGCTACCAAATAGCTCACATACGGGAATCCAGAATAACACACTGGATTGAACATGCCCCATCTATTCCAGTCTGTGACACCTCTTCCAGAAGAGAATTCAATCACAATGAATTCTGAGGGCACTGTTGGGTAGCACAAAGCTTAGAGTGAGGCTGATTGGGTTTAAATCCTGGATTCACCCTCATCCTCATTTTGTTACTTTAATTAGTTTATTTAACCTCTTTGAACATTAGCTTTATCCTCTATAAAATAAGATGACCTGCAAGATTTTTTTTTAGAGATAATACAAGGAATGGTACTAGCACAGTGCTTGAACATAGACTTTTTCCTTTCTTTCCTTTAAAAAAAAATAGGTAGCTCTTATACTTAGCAATAAATATTTTCATGTGCATATAAACTTTATAATTTAACTCCCTACCTTCATTTGAAATTGATTATATCCTGAGAATATCAGTGATTTATAGCAGGTCATGAGCTTTGCCTAGAGTCTGTGTATTCCACCTGTGGATTTTCTGCTGGACAGAAGCATCACAGGATCTTATTTTCCTTATTTTTCATTAGACTTCAAAAGTCTTCTCTATTTAATGGTAGAAAGGAAAAGTCAACCATATAACTTACTATTTTTGTATATTTTATAGATGTTAAAAGGGGTCTTATATTTTCCATATGTTTTAGAGATTTGGGGAAAAAATCCTTAAACTTGAAGTCATATATTTTTTCTCTCTTTCCTCTTCACCTCTACGAAATGATTCGTAATATATCAATGGAGCCACATTTCTTATGGGCCTGCAAACCTGCTATGCTTCCATATCCTGACCCTCCATTAAATTCTTCCCTGGAATCCACTCTGGTACATGATATATAAATCTATAGACATGTTTGGTTTAAAATTATTTGTGTATGCATGCTCCCAAACACTCCTTTCCTGAGGCTGACTGGAAAGGGTTCTGATTTTGCATGCTGTTAATTTTTCCTCTCCCTCAACTTCAAAGGGAGATTCTGACATTGGAAAATTAATTCCTTAGGATTTTTTTGATGCAGAATTGGAAGAAAAATTGGTGGAGTAAATGAACAAAATGTTCTCATGCTGGGATTAGCAGTGAAGGACTAGGGAATGGAGATTACTGTAAATTGAGCAGCAGAGTGTATGTGGAAAAACAAATGAGAGAGTAAGGGGTTGCGTGAAGAAATCATAAAATTTCTTTTAACACATTTTTGTTCCAGAAGTGCAAGTAAAGACCTTTCATTATTTTGAAATTAATTTTTCATTGCTGGAATTTATTTGTATGAATATGTGATTTTGAGACTGAATAATGTGGGTTCTAATTTTTCTAATTAGCTTTAATGAGATTACATAATTTTATATTGGAGTAAGTCATAATTGCAGTAGCCACTTGGAGAGGTGGTGTAAAATTGTCTACAGACAAAGGTGTGCATGAGGAAAAACACATAGATCCATGGTTCCCCAATTTTAGGACATATAGACTCATCTGGGGAGCATTTTAAAATACAAACTCTTAGACCATATCTCAAGCAGCTGTGATGCTATTTTGGGAGGTGAGAGTCTAGGAATCAGCACGTTTCATTAACCCCTCCATATGGTTCTGATCCAGGGCATTTACAGACCCTGCTCTGATTCAGGCCAATAAGAATTAGACTTATCCAAACTGTTCTGTGTGCTGTGGGGCTTCTGAGGTTCAGGTATAGAAACAGGAGCATTTGCTTGGATTGTTCCAGATAAAAGCCGTTGGCCATTCTCCACGGCTTTCTTCCTCGTCACATTATTTTTGTATGCATGCTCCCAAACACATTTCTAAGGACATCTTCTGACCTCCTCACTGCAAAGCATCATCCCTCCTGCCTTTGTAATCTATAGATTAACTGAAGGCAGTCATTGATTGTTTTCTTCTGATTTACAGAATAAGCATTTACCTAAAAACCTCTCCAATACTGAAACAGCTATTAAATCACATTTACCAGTGGAGTCATCTCCCAATGCAAATTTCAATAAAATCTCAACAGAAAGATAATAAGAGAGAAGAGTTGGCTATGAATTTTAAGGATTAACTTGCCTGACTGTATAACAGAATACAGAAATGAAAACAGAAAATGTTTTGCTTAGAGGTGCTTTTGCAACAAGCTGCTCTGGTCTAAGCAGAAACGTATGATTAACCAGGTGTCTATTTAAAAGTCGTACAGTGAAAATATTTATGTTCATCTCCTGGTAGGGCTTGCCCAGAGCTTCCAGAGCCTAGATTAGAAGGTGTTAGGACCACCCACTCACTGTCCCTAAAAATAAAATGCCGAATGTTCTAAAGGTAACATTGCTTAATTTAGCCTTGTACCATTCATCAAGCAGGTGACATGGAAAAATGCGGTCACTGAGGTGGAACTTTTAAAATGAAACAAACCATCACCACATAAAAGGGTTTTATGAGAACGCTGGAGGATAACCTTAATAACAAACCTGCTTTGTGGGGAGGGTGCTTCTGTGACCTTTTGGTAAACTTGCACACTAATGACCCAGGGGACCATTATATTGATTGGTCAAACCCTCAAACCCAGAAGGAAGGCCTGGGAGCAGATGCACCTCTGGCTGAACGCTGTCCACCCAGCTTATGCCCTCCACACTTCCAGTTCTGTTTCTGAAAAACAATGGTCATGTCCTGCCGAATCTGGAAATATGGTCTCTTGATGTCATCTGAGATAAATTTCAACTCTATCATAACATATTTCCCTTGTCTCAGCCCTATCTGTGCTAAGGATTAACAAGGTGAAGTGATAGCAAGTGGTAGGAAAGGCAGATGAGGAAAAGTTAGGTTTTGTATATTTGAATGAATTTGCTTCAAAATACCCATTCAAACAGACTCCCATCTGTAAGCAGACAACTTACCTCTTTTAAGTAATAATTAAAGTTATTAATGTGGTAAATATGCCTAAGTTGTGAAACAGGAAGATGTAATACCAAACATAGTAAATTTTTTAAGTGTTAAATGTTTTCTCACATTTTCTCACTATAAAAGTAAAATCTTCACAGTGTGGAAAATAAAAATTGTGTAATAAATTTAGAAGTCAATGCTATAGTGGCTAGCACATTGACTTCAACATCTGAGATATTATAGTTATCTTTTTTTCTTGAGACAGTCTTACTCCGTTGCTCCGGGTAGAGTGCCCTGGCATCATCTTTCACAGCAACCTTAAACTTTTAGGCTCAAGCAATCTTGTTGCCTCAGCCTCCCAAGTAGCTGGGACTGCAGGGGCCTTGCCAACATGCCCAGCTAGTTTTTCTATTTTTTTGGTAGAAATGGGGTCTTGCTGTGCCCTGGATGGTCTGAAACTCCTGAGTTCAAGTGATCTACCCACCTCGGTGAAGTGCTAGGATTACAGACATGAGCAACTGTGCCCAGCTGGCACAGTTTCTTATTTAAAAAGAAATTCATTTTTTCAAAAAGCCACTAACCAGCCAGACAGGTTTTACTTCCCATTCCAGAACTATTGGTGATTTTTCAGTTGTGTTACTGAATAGACTTGGTGAAATTATTCACAAAAGCTTGAAACTCAAAGAAAACATTACTTTACAAACTGATGAATCTAATGTTCTTTATAAAGGGGGATACTTTATGTCACATCTTGGTTTGTAAGTAGGCCTTAACTTCAAAGCATGTTTTTGGGGGGCTGGATATGTTGCTGGGAATGCATATGAGAAAGTAGCAATGCTTGAGTCCCATGTCCCCCCAAGAAGTAGCCACCTTTCTTAAGATACTTGAGCATTTTTGTGTGCAAGGTTTGAAGGGTATGATTCTTAAGAGTGACATGATAAATTGTGGTACATGGGTCTGCTAGAGACTCTGCCAGTGACCGCCAGGCCTCTGCAGGTCTATCCCCAGCCAGGAACTCCCCCGGCAAACACGCAAGCCTCTGCCTGGCACCCGCAGGGCCCCTGCAGGACTGCCCCTGGCGAGTAAATCCCCTGGTAAACCCGAGCTTGCAGAGCTTCCACAGACCTGCTTTCTTCCAGGAACTCTGCCTGCAACCACCAGGCCTCTGCAGGGCGGCCCACGGCCAGAAATGCTCCTGGCAACTGCCTGGCTCTCCACCTGTGCTTGCCGGGCTTCCGCAGACACGCCATCTGCTAGAGATTCTGCCATTGACTGCCAGGCCTCTGCAGGTCTGCTTCCAGCCAGGAACTCCCCCAGCGACCAGCAGGCCTCTGACTGGCACCCGCAGGCCCCCTGCAGGTCCGCCCCTGGTGACAGCATGGCTCCGTGCCCAAGTTTGCAAAGCTTCCACAGGCCTGCCTTCTGCCAGGAACTCTGCCTGCAACCGCTAGGCCTCTGCAGGGCAGCCCACGGCCAGAAATGCTCCGGGCAACTGTCTGGCCCTACACTCGTGCTTGCTGGGCTTCCGCAGGTCCACTGTTTGCTACAGACTCTGCTGGCGACTGCCAGGACTCTGCAGGTCTGCCCCCAGTGAGGAGCTCCCCTGGGGACCATGCAGGCCTCTGCTTGGCACCCACAGGACCCCTGCAGGTCCACCCCTGGGGAGTAAATCCCCTGGTGACAGCACGGCTCCGCGCCCGAGTTTGCAGGGCTTCTGTAGGCCTGCCTCCTGCCAGGAACTCTGCCTGCAACCGCCAGGCCTCTGCAGGTCTTCCCCCAGCCAGGAACTCCCCCAGAGACCATGCAGGCCTCTGCCTGGCACCTGCAGGGCCCCTGCAGGTGCACTCCTGGCGCATAAAACCCCTGGTGACTGTGTGGCCCTGCGCCTGAGCCTGCAGGGCTTCCGCAGGCCTGCCTTCTGCCAATAACTTCAACTGCAACTGCCAGGCCTCTGCAGGCTATCCCAGGCAAGGAACTCCCCCAGAGACCACCTGGCCCTGCGCCCCGTGCTTGCCAGACTTCTGCAGGCCCGCTGTCTGCTACAGACTCTGCCAGCAACTGCCAGGCCTCTGCAGGTCTGCCCCTAGCCAGGCACTCCCTTGGCGATTGTGCGGGCCTCTGCCTGGCATCTGCAGGCCCCTGCAGGTCCGCCCCCGGTCAGGGACAGTACTGGCAACCACGCAGGCCTCCACCTAGCACCCACGGGGCCTCTGCAGGCTAGCCTTCTGCCACGGACTCCGGTGGCAACTGCAAGGCCTCTGCAGGCCTGCCCCTAGCCAGGAACTCCCCCAGCGACCGCCTGGCCCTGCATTTCACACTTGCTAGGCTTCTGTAGGCCTGCTTTCTGCCAGGGACTCTGCCGATGACTGCCAGGCCCCCGGCCAGGGTCACTCCCGGCAACTGTGCAGGCCTCCGCCTGGCACCCACAGGGCCTCCACAGACCAGCCTTTTTCCAGGGACCTCACTGGTAACTGCCAGGCCTCTCTGCAGGCACACTGCCGGCCAAAAACTTCCCGGACAACCGCATGGCACTTAGCCCACCACTTGAAGGGCCACACGCAATGGTGAAAAACAACCATGGAGCAGAATCAATGAAAAAACTCTGGCAATATGAATAATCAGAGTAGACCAACCCCTCCAAGTAACAACAAGGCAGACACAGCACAAGATCTCCTGCATAGGCAAATGGCTGAGATGTCTGAAATCAAATTCAGAATCTGGATTGCAAATAAGATC
>CAUYON010016646.1:0-12627 GCA_963573935.1 Arctocebus calabarensis
GGAGATATGTCGTATTCGGCTGGGTCGAGGGTCTGGGGCAGAGTGGCAAGGGGAGACGGAACATACTTCGGGAACGACTTGGGAGGAGACAACGGATTCGACATCTTGACACGACTCCCGGTGCACAACTGCGCCTGCGCAGCTCTGAGGCGCGCCCTCCCCCCCTCCTTTTATTCTGACCTTTAGCCTCTGGAACTGCGCCTGCGCGTTAGCGGGAGGTGGCTGATAGAATTCAACCTCGAGCTCAGGCCCGGCTTCCGGGACGCTCTGACACGCTGCTAGCGATCTGCTCATGCGCAATGTCCTCTCCCCACCCCACTCCCCACCCCCCGTCTCTCCTTTACTCCTGGTGGCGGTATCTCTACTGACGTAACCAGAGCCTATTACGTAAAAGTTAAGTTGTGGGATGCTGGAAAATGAGACTGAGTGTGGAGACGGAAGTCCTGGTTTTCAATGTGGGTCTGCCCACGCTGTGTGACCTTGGATAAGTCACTTAAAATCTCCTTGTCCTGGAGATTATGACCCCTATTCTGTCCACCTGGCAAAGGGGTTGTCAGGATCAAATAAGGTAATGAACAGATGACAAGAGTGCTTTGAAAAAGGTAATTCTCTACCCAGGGAAAAGAGAATAAGCTTTTTCTACATTACTACGTTATGTTCGTAGAGCTTTAACTATGTACAAAATAATGATTAATAGGAAAATAATGTTATAATAGAAATATTGCCTAATGACTGTAGTAGATTCAGGAAAAAAATGAAGTATTGAATAAAAGGAATAATATCTTAGTTAAAGTACTAAAATCTCTTATCTAAAATCCTTAACATTCTTGTGATAACAGAAAACATCCTTGCAGATATGAAAATCCACATAGGGACACTGTATCTTATTATACAGGATGATTTGGGGACAAAACTAAGATAATTGTAAATAAAAGCTTCTGCATCCCTATCGTCCTTTTCCCCCCAATACTACCAAGGGTAAAAAGTAACTTCATGTTACACAACAGGGTCTTTGGGTACCAATAAAATAACTCCTTCCGGGGGAAAAAGGTAAACACTTGGGCAAGGAAAGGTGGAACAAAAGAGAGCTTCAGCTTGGCTGAGCCGTCTAGGGATGTGGAGGTATGTTAAGAAATGGTTGCTAGGCAGAAAAAGGACCTAGAAGTGTTGGCACTTGAAATGATGAGGAGCAGCACTGCTGTCAAATTTATTCAACATTTTAATACTGTTTAAAAATATTTATTAAGCACCCACCGCGTGATGCATACTGTGCACTAGTCAGTCTTAGTCAATCTTCTAGGCTCAGTGGGGGAAATAGAGAGGAAATGGAAGACGCCTTGTGTATCTTCTGGAGCTGACAATCCGGCAGTACAAAAAGGACAGAGAGAGCACAGTAATATTTGCAAAGTTGTTTAATGTCCAAATGAATATAGAGCAAAATGGACTCATGGAAATGCAGGCTGAGGGACTGTAGAAAAAATAAATTTGAGACAAATCACTCAACTTTAAGGGAGGAAAATAAGGAAGTTCTGGTTTGTAAAATTCTAAAGACCGCAAAGATAAAGTTTCAAAAACCTTTCATGTATAGATTAGACACTGTCCTAGGAAGGAGGTTATGTAAAAAGAATAAAAGGATAATGAAAGCAGTCCAATGAATACAAGCCAGCTGGCAAAGTTAAAATAGATTTCTTAAGGTTATGAGAAAGAGAGAGAGCTTTGGATGAGTTAAGGTGGTTAGTCCCACACTTGCCTGATGATGGTTAAGGATTTGCCTAGGATGATTGTTAAGGACTTGGGGTTTAGCCAGCACACTAGTGCTCCTGTAGTCCTGGCTTCTCAAGAGGCTGATCCTGGAGGAAAACTTGACCCTAAGACTTAGAGTCAGCCTGGACAACACAACAAAATCCTAACTCTAAAAAAGTTAAAATAAGTAAATTAAAATATGGAGTATTTTTTAACTCCTAGTTTCTGTTCTGCTCTTGGAGATTGGTGTGGCAGGGGAACCCAGGTGTCTGTACTTTTTACAATTTTCTAGGGAGATTCTTAAATTGTAAACTCCTCATTGTATGCTAGAGAAATAGAGACGAGTACAAGAAGTCTTTTTTTCCCCAAAACACCACCCAAATGGTACCAGAAAAGGTCTCTTAGAGTAAATCTATTGAAGATGGGACTTAGATTTAATGTTGAAAGAAAAAGACTTGATGGTGACTTTACCTTTAAAAATTCAAAACATTAAGAAAATGAACTTATTTTTAACACATTTAGGGTACAATTGCAACTATGTGGTAATTCTGATAAGTGTTAATTTGGAGCAACAGAATTTTTTTGTATGGCCCATTATCCTTCTCTTAGGGTTGATACCGGAATTTCAGGCTCTTGGTCTCTGCAATTCGAAGAGGGACCACAAGAGTGGTGGTAAGTCAGGATTTATTTACAAGAAAGAAGAATTACAAGAGAAAAAACCAAACCTCCAGGCAACGAGGACCCTGGAGGGGAATAAACTCTCCGCTCTCTCTCCTAGGTCCAGCCGAGGTCTGCCTGGAGCGGAACAAGCTCTCCTGTTCCCTCTCCGAGGTCCAGCTGAGGTCTGCCCCTGAGCTCTCTGCTCAGGGGTTTATATAGTCCCAGGGAGTTGTTTTGCCGGGAACTTCTTAGGGCGTGGGTCTTCATCAGTTATAGCCAGCTGTCCAAAGAAGACCCAGGCCCTGGAAACTGACATGATATTGACCAGTCAGAAAAGCACCGGAAGGAGACAGCAAGGTGCCAGTGTCTTCCGTGTCTGGCCCTTCCACAAGCTGGTTCTTCCATCCTCCACAGCATCAGCACTGCCAGGGCCAAGGCGGCGCTTGTAGGGCTGCGTTGTCCTGCATCAGGGTCATATTTGAAAAAGTATTGGAGGCGTTAGTCCAGTTTTTCCAAAGCCCCCACCTTTTTTTTTTTTGTGAGTGAGGCAGAGTCTCACTCTATCACCCTCAGTAGAGCGCTGTGAAGTCACAGCTCACGGCAACCTCCAGCTCTTGGGCTTAAGCGATTCTCTTGCCTCAGCCTCCCAAGTAGCTGGGACTGCAGGCGCCCGCCACAGCGCCTGGCTAATTTTTGATGCAGTTCGGCGGGGCCGGGTTTGAACCCGCAGCCCTCAGTATATGGGGTCAGCACCCTACTCGCTGAGCCACAGGTGCCGCCCCAAAGCCCTCTTTTAATCCTTTGAAATTAGTTGTTTTCCTTTTGAAGTATTGATGTAAACATCATTATTATTGATTTACCCTTTTTCATTTGTTACTGGTCCGACACTGTGAGGTTCTTCTTCACTGTGCCTTTGCATGTGAATTCAGCAGTTCTCCAACAGCACTTTCAATTTAATGAAATTTCACATCTTTTCCAAGAAGACCAGTTTTACTTAGCAATAGATTTTGGTTGTATTTGAGGGCTGGGTATTTCCAAATGAATGGCCAAGGCTTTAATAGAGGTGGTTGTACGTACTAAAGTAAGAGATTGGACAATTTAAGTAGGGAGCAATTTCACAAGTTACTGTATTGATGGATATTTTCTGTTTTGAAGACATTTACTTCTCTGAGAAATCTCCTAACAGAATTCATCAGGACATAGATTAGAAAGACTAAGTATATATGTGTGTGGCTGAAAGGAAGGAAGAATGATGTGATGAAGTGGAAGAGTTCAGGGCAAATGTGCTGGGTGTTCAAGCTGTGTGAATAGGGGAGGGTTTCAGGCAGCAGAAAATGAACGTTTGGATACAGAAACTGTAAGAAAGGTGAATCAGGAAAAGACTGAATTATCTTCCTTTTCCCTCTGTAGAAAACAGTATTGCAAAGATCACTGTCATCTGAAGAAGTAAACAAAGTAAATGCAACCAAATATATATGCTATATGAAAAAAATATAGAGGCATATCATAAAGTTAATTCAAATATTTTATTATTTGACTGGCTTTGTGATATTTATGTTTTAAATTTTATAATCTCATTCATATGTAATTGTAATTTTGTAAAATTTTTTTAAAGAAGTCCCTCTTCGCCTCCCCCAACCCCCCAAATAATACATGCATGTAAGCTTCAAATCCCATCAAACCTGGATATTCTTGTTCGTGGGACTTGTTAAGGGTGCAAGGAAAAAAACACAAGAGTACTATGTGAATTAATTTGATTAGGTAGGAGATCCAGGAACATGGGATAGCAAGGAAAGTCATCTCTGGTTGTGTAGCCACGGTGGGAGCTTGTCTTCCAAAATGGAAATGAACAGAAGCCCTAAGGAAGAATAAGAACAATAGTCCGGAGTTTTCAAGGTCCCACCTAAGTTCAAGTAACCTGCTTTCTCATTGTTTACCTAGTGTTTACCTTTCCTCCAAAAGAGGACACTATTGGATCAGTATGATAATGTTCAGTGTAGATTGCTTTACTCTGAGGCAGTTCCTCTGTGGCAATGGCACTGTTGACTTAGGCACTGTCCCAATCAGTCATAATTACACAATTACACTATTTTTCACCCAATAGGTACACCTAAGTTATCATATTCAGAAAAGGCCCGCCTAGAGCTACTTTATTCAGAAGTGGTGATATATCCAGCAGGTACTTTGAGACTTCACAGCCTGTGCCTGACAAACAAACGTTACTTTCTATGTTTCTACCATAGCTTTGTAATAAGTCTTGTTATTTCATGGGGCAAATCTCTCCATTCACTGTGTTATAGTTCAAAATTATCTAATTTACTTTTATTCCTCTTCTCTTTCAGGTAAATTTTATTTTATTTTAATTTATTTTTTTTTTCTTTTAGACTTACTCTGTCACCTTTGGGTAGAGTACCGTGGTATCATAGCTCACAGCAACCTCAAACTATTGGGCTCAAATGATCTTGTCTCAGCCTCCCAAGTTGCTGGGAGTTCAGGAGCCTTCTACAATGCCTGGCTGGTTTTCTATTTTTAGTAGAGCAAGACATTCTTGCTCAAGCTGGTCTGGAACTCCTGAGTTCAGGTGATCCACCCTCCTAAGCCTCCCAGAATCCTAGGATTACAAGCATGAGCCACTGCACTTGGCCTTTCACGTGAATTTTAGAATTAAGTTGTCAAGTTTCATGAAAAAAAAATCCATTGAGATTTTTATTAGAGTTGTGCTGAATTTATAGCTTAATTTGGGAAAATGGACATCCTTATAATCCTGTATTTTCCCATCTCTGATAATTAGTCAGGTCACCTTTTATGTCCTTCAAATATGTCTGTAACTTTCTCTGTAATGAAGTCTTGCCTCCCTATTAGATTCATTCCTACTATATTATATATTTGATTGCTAATGTCATTTCTTTTTTTCTACTACATTTTAAAATTATTTATTGCTTGTGTATAGGAACATTGCTGATTTTTGTATACTGATCTTGGAGCCAGCATCATGGTTGGAATTTTTATTAGTCTTATTAGGTTTTCCATACATTCTTTTGTTTTATGTAGTCACTCATTTTTTTTTTTGGAGACAGAGTCTCACTCTTTAGCCCTCGATAGAGTGCCGTGGTGTCACAGATCACAGCAACCTCCAACTCCTGGGCTTAGACAATTCTCTTGTCTTAGCCTTTAGAGTAGCTGAGACTACAGGCGCCGGCCACAACACTTGTTGCAGTTTGGCTGGGGCCAGGTTTGAACCACCACCCTTAGTATATGAGGCCAGTGCCCTACCCACTGAGCAACAGGCGCCACCTATCACTCATCTCTTTTGTGAATAGCAATCTTGCTGCTTTTCCAAGTTGTATACTTTCCCCCCCATCTCTCCTCTTGCACCTACTAGGACTTCTAGTACAATTTTGTATGATAGTAGAAATAGAGGGTCTCTCATTATGTTCCCAAATTTTATAGGAAATATTCTGATATATTGCCATTAAATATGGTGTTTGCTGTACACTTTGAAGAAGGCTTCTGTCATGTTAAAAAATTCCCTATGTTCCTTGCCAAAAGTTTTTCATTTTTAAAAGTCATAATTGAATGTTTAATCAAATGCTATTTATAGATTTTAAGGTCTATTATCATGATATTTCTCTATTATTCTACTAAAAAGACAGAAAGCCTTGCTTATTTTCTTCTTGTCCGGTTTGGGTACTATATTTATATGAGTGAGTTGAATAGATTTCCTTCTTTTTTATTTTTTTAGCTCTCCAAAACAGTTTGTATAAGACTGTGACTATTTATTCCAGGAAGGCTTGATAAATTATCTAGTATATATACCTGTCTGTGTCATCCGTCTTTTTTTCAGGGAGATTTTTGGCAGTCAGTTTAGTTTCTGTAATGGTTGTTGGTTTATTCAATTTTTCTGTTTCTTACTGACTTAATTTTCATAACTTATAACTTCTCAAATATTTTATTTTAAATTTATTGCCATAGAGTTTCTAGTCTCATCCTGTGAATTTTTTCCATCTCCACTATCTTTCTAATTATGTCCTCCTTTTTGTTTATCCATTTTTTTTCCTTCATCCATCCTGCGAGAGAATTGTCTACTCTGTCTTTTCGTACAGAAGACTTTTATAAAGACCTTATTATTTTTTAAGAGCAGTTTTAGGTTCAAGCAAAATTAAACAGATGGTACAGAGATTTTTTTGTATACCACTTGCCCCCACATATGCATAGCCTCCCCCGTTATTAATATCCCCCACCAGAGTGGTACATTTTTGTAATTGGTGAACCATTATTGATACATCATTATTGCCCCAAGTTCATACTTTACATTAGGGTTCACTATTGTTGTTGCACTTTCTATGTATTTAGACAAATGAATAATGGCATGTATCCATCTTTACAGTATAATACAGAGTATTCCGAATGCCCTGTAAATTCTCTGTGCTTTGCCTATTTAACCCTCCTCCTCCCTTCCCAATCTCTAACCCCTGGCAACCACTGATCTTTTTCTGTCTCCACAGTTTTGCCTTTTGCCATTGTAGCTGGAGTCATACAATACTTACTCTTTTTAGATTATTTTCTTTTACTTAGTAATATGTATTTATGGTTCCATGTTTTTCCATGGCTTGAATACCCATTTCTTTTTATGGATAGATAATACACCATTGTCGTGATTACCACAATTTATTCATCCATTCACCTGATGAAGGACATCTTGGTTGTTTCCAAGTTTTGACAGTTATGAATATAAAGTTCCTGTAAACATCTATGTGTGGGTTTTTGTGTGGACATAGTTTTCAGCTCCTTTAGGTAAACAACATGGAGCATAATTGCTGGATAGTTAAGAGTATATGTAGTTTTGTGAGAAACCAACAGTCTTCTAAAGTCACTATGCCAGGCAGGGTGTAGGGGTTCACACCTGTAATCCTAGCACTCTGGGAAGCTGAGGTGGGAGGATGGCTTGAGGTCAAAAGTTCAAGATCATTCTGAGCAAGAGTGAGACCCTGTCTCTAAAAATAGCTGGGCATTGTGGTGGGCACCTGTATTCCAAGCTACTTGGGAGGCTGAGCCAAGAGGAATACTTGGGCCTTAGAGTTTGAGATTGCTGTGAGCTATAATACCCCAGCACTCTACTGAGTGACAAAGTGAGACTCTGTCTCAAAAAAAAAAAAAGTGACTATACCATTTTGCTTTTCCCACCAGCAATGAATAAGTATTCCTATGGCTCCACATCCTTACTGGCATTTGGTGTTGTCAGTGTTCCAAATTTTGATAATTCTAATAGGGGTGTATAGCTCATTGTTGTTTTAATTTATATATTCCTGATGCCTGATGGCTTATTTGCCATCTATTAAGGTTCTCTTCTTTGGTGAAGTATTTGTTAAGATCTTTGGCTCATAGTTTATTTATTTATATTCTATTGGCAATTCTGAGTCTTTTTCCTCTCCATATGAACTTTAGAAGCAGAATGTCAATATCCAAAAGAAGATAAATTGCTGGAATTTTGATCAAAATTCTATTTTTTATTTTGTTAATCATCTCTAAGCAATAATTTTTCCTCTCGTATTTATTTTACTTTTATGGAATTTATTCTACTATATTTTTTTCTAGCTTCTTAAGCCAAATGCTTTTCTTAATTCATTTTCAGTTTTATGTTTTGTAATACAAGCACATAGTACATTTCATTTAGTTACATCTCCAAAAGTTATTATTAGTCATTTCATTGCCACGTAGCTCTGAGTGTTTGGTATTTTTATTATTTTTTTTTCTTAGCTCACTAATCATTTAAAAATGCAAAGTGTTTTAACTATCTTTTTATTGTTAATTGTTTTTTGGTTGCAGCCGTCATTGTTGTTTCGTAGCCAGGCTGGATTCGAACCTGCCAGCTCGGGTGTACGTGGCTAGCGCCTTAGCCTGTTAAGCCCCAGGTGCTGAGCCTTATTGTTAATTGTTAATTTAATTGCATTCTTATCAGAGAACTTTGTCTGATATTAGTCAATTGAAATTTGCTCACATTCTCTTTGTAGCTTTATATGTGGTCAATTTTTTTGTTCGGTCTTGTTTGGTGTGGTTTAGCTTTTTTTAACAAGCCATTTTATAGAAATGTAACATGGAAATTGATTTGTACATGGAAAATGATTTGTACATGGAAAAAATGCACAAATCATACATGTTCTGTTCAATGAGTTATTACAAAAGGAGCACACTCTTGTAGTCCTACATAGTCAATTATTATAATAATTCCATGTGAGCTTAAAAACAATTAAGTGCAAATTTAGATCAAACTTGTTGATGGTGTGGTTTGAGTCTCTCATATCATTATTCATTTTTTCTGATTGATCTATTTCCAATATTGAGGTGTATTTAATCCATGAATGCCATTATAATTTGTTAATTTCTCTTTGAACAAGATTAGAGTATACTGGATGAATTGAAGGTGAGAGGAAACATTTTAATGGACATGTATCTATGACTTGTTTGTATCATAAAGACAAAGTAACTCATCCATAATGGTTTGCTCCCCCTATCCATTCAGTGTGCTGTATACAAACCACCCAGGAAAAGAAGATTTCTGCCTAAAATATACAGTACACTTAGAAACACATCTGTCATGTAGACATATCCAAAAGCTTATGAATATTACATTTTGCATTCCACTTCTAAGAGATAGTCTTTTCATCCTGTTGTTAGCATTATATCTGTTCTTATTGCTAAAGTCACTTACATAAGCACATATTTGTACTTGAAAGGAACAATAAGTTTCCTACAAAGTGTAAGGTGACATTTTGTCACATGTTTACAATTTAATGTAGCAGAGGGTTAATACTCTTAGCTGAGGGTGTCATGCTCTCACCTTTGTAATGAAGTATTACCCTATCATCATCTTTTGGTGGGAAGAGCAATAGTCTCCTAGTTGATTTTTCCACACACATCTCCTCTTGTCTTACTCCCTTTTCTTTTACATACAGCAGCCAGAGTGACCTTTTAAAATATGCATGATCCTATCACCCCTAATTAAAACCTTACATGACTTACAGCACCCAGCGTGGTCCACTTCCTGCCTCTTCTGCTACACTTGGCTCCATGCCCCAGCCACTCTGGCCTCCCTGCAGTTCCTTTCTTCCACATGACCTTTGCACTTAGTCTACACTCTGCCTTAAACATCACACTGGTCTTTCAGAATTCAATTCTATAGACCTTCAACTAACCAACACACTCAGGTCCCTCTGTGAACTTTTGTTATCTATCCTTCATTACACAAATTAGAATCTTAATTTTACATTTTTCATAGTTTAATTAATCCATACCCTAGCATCCTACAAGAATGCAGATTCCTTGAAGACCGCCATCACGTCAGACTTGATTCACCCTGCATCCCAACAAGTGTGGTGTTTGGTCCTCATCACAGTGGTGAATGAATGAATGGCTAGTTGCCTTTCTTCATGTCAAAGTGAGTACATTAACCAACTGCACCCATCATACCCCTCTCCTTGCCTGTGCTTTTATCTCACTCTCACCTCCAGACCACACTCAACACCCATCACCCCTCTACCCACACACACTCAAAATTCAGTTCCAAAGCATTGTCCAGTAGTATAAATTTTTATCAAGGATTTTGTGGGGATACAGAGGTGGGAGAACACATCACAAAGCAAAGTGCCCCAATGATGCCCTTTTAATAGTATCTCTTCTTTGCTTCCCACCCCAGGTTCTTATCTCTATAGCAGTAAGAGCTGTCTCATCCATCCTCTTCCCCTCCTTTCAAGTCTGCTGTGAGAGCCCCTCCAGCCAAGCTGCCTCCTCCTCTACCTGCCTGTCAAAGACCACAAAGCTTCAAGTCCATTCTCAGCAAAACAAAGTCCAATCATAGGCCAAGCCAGGGTCCTTAGTTCATAGGGCTACTTACGTTTTTAAAAATTTGGAACAAGGAGGAAGGAGCAAGATGGTGGCCGAGTAACAGCTTCCTTGCAACTGGGCATGGTGAGACTGTGGAGAGAAGACTTTAGGCACCTCTGGCTGGCAGGATCTGCCCAGAAACATCCCTTTGGGGACACAGAGAGACCGTGTGAGACTTCTGGACCCCCTAAGGAAGGCAAAAGCAGTGGAGATCTGGCAAGTGGTTGCCTGTAGAGCTTATTCCCATGTTGCAGAAATTATTCCAAAAAAATTGAGGAGGAAGGAATCTTCCCCAACACGTTCTATGAAGCAAACATCATCTTGATACCAAAACCAGGAAAAGATCCAACTAAAAAGGAGAATTTCAGACCAATTTCATTCATGAATATAGATCCAAAAATTCTCAACAAAATCCTAGCCAATAGATTACAGCTTATCATTACAAAAGTCATACATCATGATCAAGTAGGTTTCATCCCAGGGATGCAAGGCTGGTTTAACATACACAAGTCCATAAACGTTATCCACCATATTAACAGAAGCAAAAACAAAGATCATATGGTCCTCTCAATAGATACAGAAGCATTAGATAAAATCCAGCATCCTCTTCTAATTAGAACACTGAAGAGTATAGGCATAGGTGGCACATTTCTGAAACTGATTGAAGCTATCTATGACAAACCCACAGGTAATATTTTACTGAATGGAGGAAAACTGAAAACTTTCCCTCTTAGAACTGGAACCAGACAAGGTTGCCCTCTATCACCATTACTATTTAACGTAGTGCTAGAAGTGCTAGGCAAGACAAGGAAATAAAGGGCATCCAAATGGGAGCAGAGGAGGTCAAGCTCTCCTTCTTTGCTGATGACATGATCCTATACTTAGAGAACTCCAAGGACTAACCACAAGACTCCTGGAAGCCATCAGAAAATACAGTAATGTCTCAGGATATAAAATCAATATCCACAAGTCAGTAGCCTCTGTATATGGCAATAACAGTCAAGATGAGAGGCTAACTAAGGACACAACTCCCTTCACCATAGCTTCAAAGAAAATGAAATACCCACGTATATACCTAACAAAGGAGGTGAAGGACCTCTATAAAGAAAATTATGAAATCCTAAGAAAGGAAATAGCAGAGGATATTAACAAATGGAAGAACATACCATGCTCATGGCTGGGAAGAATCAACACTGTTAAAATGTCTATACTTCCCAAAGCAATCTAACTATTTAATGCCATCCCTATTAAGATGGCAACAACCAACATCATACTTTCGAGATTTGGAGAAAATGATTCTGCGTTGTTTATGGAACCAGAAAAAACCCCACATAGCTAAGGCAGTTCTTAGTAATAAAAACAAAGCGGGGGGGGGGGGTATCACCATATCAGATTTTAGGCTGTACTACAAAGCCATAGTGGTCAAGACGGCATGGTACTGGCACAAAAACAGAGACATAGACATCTGGAATCAAATAGAAAACCAGGAAATGAAACTAACAGCTTACAACTACCTAATCTTTGATAAACCAATCAAGAACATACCTTGGAGGAAAGACTCCCTATTCAATAAATGATGCTGGGAGAACTGGATGTCCACATGTAAAAGACTGAAACTGGACCCTCACCTTTCTCCACTCACAAAAATTGATTCAAGATGGATAAAAGACTTCAATTTAAGGAATGACACAATAAAAATCCTGAAAGAAAGCATAGGAAAAACACTGGAAAGATATCAGCCTGGGGAAAGACTTCATGAAGAAGACTGCCATGGCAATAGCAACAACAACAAAAATAAACAAATGGGACTTAATTAAACTCAAAAGCTTCTGTACAGCTAAGGAGACAACAACCAAAGCAAATAGACAACCTACCCAATGGGAAAGGATATTTGCATATTTTGAATGAGACAAAAGTTGATAACTAGGATCTACAGAGAACTCAAATTAATCCACATGAAAAAAGCCAACAATCCCATCTATCAATGGGCAAGAGTTGAATAGAAACTTCTCTAAAGAAGACAGATGAATGGCTAACAAACATGTGAAAAAAAGCTCATCATCCCTAATTATTAGAGAAATGCAAATCAAAACCACTCTGAGATACCATCTAACTCCAGTGAGAATGGCTCACATCACAAAATCTCAAAACTGCAGATGCTGGCGTGGATGTGGAGAGAAGGGAACACTTACACTGCTGGTGGGACTGCAAACTGATACAACCTTTTTGGAAGGAAGTGTGGAGAACTCTCAAAGAACTCAAGCTAGACCTCCCATTTGATCCTGCAATCCCATTACTGGGCATCTACCCAGAAGGAAAAAAATCCTTTTATCATAAGGACAC